>LGRX02009880.1:44067-161711 GCA_001247695.2 Cymbomonas tetramitiformis | reverse complement strand
CTTGAAGAAACGACAAAAGAAACCTCGTTAGGTCAACGTATACTAGGCAAAAACACTATCACTAAAGATGACGAGAGGATGGCTCAGATGGCTAGAGCGAGTGAGCTTTCGTATGCATATGCATTTACCCACAACGTTTTCAAAATGCAATGTTGGATTTGCCGAGTTACGACTTGGATAAAGACTTGTCGGATAGAAATGCAATTGTTTTAAAACACAAGTTAAGAGATGAAGTTATTATTGCACAACGAGGAAGTGATGTGTCGGGTTTAAAAGATGCCGATGTCTTAATTAGTGACCCACAACGTATCCCGTTAGCATACGAGGATTGGTTCGATGTGAATCTAAAAACTCTTATCGGAAAACAACGAGAAACGGGTAGATATAAGCAAGCTGAGAGTCGTTTAATAGATGTATTAAATGCATATCCAACTAGCAATGTGGCGTTAACGGGGCATAGCTTAGGCGGCGGTGTACAAAATTATCTAATGGAAAAGTATGCATCTAAAGAATCTAGAATAAAAGAGGCTCATGTATTCAATCCCGCAATAAACCCATTTCAAAAACCTGTGGGTAACGTTCCAAATGATAGAATTCATAACATATACGGCGTCGAAGGTGACTTGGTATCAATGGGCGCAAGACGTTTAAAACACAAGGATGCTACATATGATGTCAAATATGTCTTACCTAAACCAAGCACGGAAAGTGAAATAAGCGAACTACACGATATCAACCAATTCTATACTCCAAAAAACATAGAATCGGAAAGGGTATCGCCGTTAAGAGCTCGCCTCGGCTTGGCAAGAATCGCATCAAAATCCTTAGATGCGGGTCTTTATGGATTAGCGGTGTATGATGCCTACTATTCAGCCAAAGAAGATGAAAGTCCGCAAGATTATGCAAATCGTTTCTCGGAAGATTTAAATCCCGATATCTTAGCAAATATAGACCCAGATTTTAGGTATACATCGAAGAATGCGCCCGATGAGCTTCAAGGTTTTGCAAATTGGTTGTTTTACATTCCACGCAACAAAGACTAAAAGAGGCAACGAACATTTGAAGATAGACATTGGCATTCAAATTATGATTACCAAAAGCAAGGAATTCGTAAAGATGAATTTGACGATAACGTAATTTATGTACACGGCGTCAAATTTGTGGATTCGTCAAAAAACGCCAATACCTGCAAATAATTCGCAACGGCAACAAGCAAATATACCTCGAACACGAGAAATGGAGCAAATTCCTAATATGGTTTGATGAATGCATATATTATATATTTTATATATTATAATAATTATAGATGTCTGCCTTTTCACTTGGAAGTACGGCGGTTGTTAGTGACGAACTTATCTGCAAAAATCTGCAATGCACAACGTTCAATGGTGGTCCACCTCCTACGGGTGGCGGAGGAACTAGTTTGTGGACAATTGTGTCCGGTACGACAAGTGACATTGAAAGAACAAATGGAAATGTAACCGTCAAAGAGGGGGATATAAATTTTCAAAATGCTACAGGATTACTAAGTGATTCTTCGGTAAATGTATACACATTAATAAATACTAGGGGAAATGGCCAGGCAGAGATTGCATTGCAAGAAAAATAATAAATGTCATTGGATAAGCATATCAAAAGTTGCTGAAATCTGTATAGGCAGCCCTGACCGGGAGTCCCGGTGCAGGCCCCTATGACAGATTCCTAGGTAGCCAACACTGGACCGTGACTGATCCGTAAGCCTGTGCTGTGACACACCGAGTGTCACAGGTAGCTAGACTCGAGACCGTTCCGACTCCGTGACCGTTCCGGGTATATCTAGCTTAGGGTTTATTTCTTATAAGAGTTTATCTATATTGGTTCACTGACTGTCTGATATCTTGAACCGGGATATTCCAGTAGGTCGTGGACCCATTCCACGCTATATTCCACAGCTAGTTTGGCCATGATTGGCTAAAGCAGCCGCTTGGAGAGGTGGTGCGCGACGGCGCGTTTGGGGACTCACGGGAATTTTGAGATGAGCTGTTTGCGGTGAGCGTCTTTGAGCCGCAGCTATGGGGGTTCGACCTGGACCGGACCTAGTCGACGCAATGTTCATTTACGGTATTACGCTTGCCCTGATCCCGCTTGCTGCCGATTTTTGGGCTGGTGGCTCGAGCACCTTCGACCTCGACAACGTCTTCCAGTGCCCCTCGCTCGCATGGCTCTACCGCTCCTTCCGTGACTGTGACGTCGCATCTTCCCAACATTACCCGAACGCGCCCCGGCGTACCACCTCCCATCAGGCTTTCAGAATTATGGGTGTATCCACTAGAGCAAAGCGGTCCCTCACGAGGGACTCCGACATCGACGCCTCGCTGAGGCTCACTGACGCGGTTCGCAACACACCGACGGCCAAATCACCGGCTATTACGAACCCCGACCCTACTTCCAACACCGACGCCGACGTTGCGACGAGGAAGTATCTACAGGAGCAGTCCAAGCTTGTGGACGAGGTCTACAAGGGGCGGCTCCATCGGACATGGGCCAAGGGTATCCGCGAGGATATCCTTGGCGACAAGAAGCATTGTTTCAGCGGCACTTCTGACGCGGGTCTCCTCTCCGATGTGGTGGTTCAGCTACGTACGGAGTTTGAGTCCGCTGGGCTGGACCTCGTCTCGTTCGACCTTGACGACCCCCAGGCTCTGGAGGTGGGCAAGGTGAACGCCCTGCTGTACGACGTGCTTGGGCTTATCGTCGAGAAGCACAGCAACGCCCACGTCTGGCTTACGGGTACGGACGCGTCTGCCGACCGAGATGGACGGCGTGCGCTGGTGGACATCGTGAAGCGCAGCGTACCAGTGGCGTTGCGGGAGTCCTTCCAGCAGGAGCATGCCGCGCTTACTTATCCCGCAAACGTTGACCCGCAGCCGATTTTGGCTCGGGAACAACGTTTGGTGCGGGATAACAAGGCCGCCGACTGGACCCCCACCGAGGCCACCAGGAAGCTCAGCCTCTACAGCCGGCTTGACCCGGTGTTCTACGCCGCGGTCAAGGTGCGTTACCCCATGGTGGCCGATCTCGCGGCGGTTTCCCTCGGTGCTCTGCGCTCTCTGGTTGTAGAGATTTATCAGGCGTGGGCGCAGACGGACGTTGGAAAGGCCATCGTGGCCAAGCCCGCAGGTGGTGGCGCGTCGGCTCTGCTCACCGGCAGCGAGCACCAGGTGCTACTGGACAAGATCAAGGAGTTGACCGAGCTGGTGCGGCGACAGTGCGGGGCGGCTCCGCCGGTGGTGCAGCAGCAGCGGGATCCGCCGCAGCGGCAGCACGGGCAGCGCCGGCAGCAGCAGCGCGGGCAGTCACCGCGGGGCTTCCGCATGGGGGTCCAATCCCCACCGGCGGTGGGCTACGATCGTGACGAGCAGCGGGCTAAGCCGCTGTGTACCCGCTGCAAGAAGACTGGTAAGGACCTTTATCATTTCTACCGCGACTGCCCGCTTGGCGGTCGCCAACATTCCCCCACCTCGGCCGCGGCTTTCTGTATCCCCATCGACGACGAGGATGCGGAGGGCGTGCATGCCCTCGCCATGTGTGCTGTCTTTCAGGAGGCGGCGGATGATGGAGCTGAGGCCTTTGCCCGCGCGGCGACGGTGTACGGTCCGCCAGCGGTGCTGTGCGGGGGCGTTGTGGGAGGCATCGACGTGTCGGCCTACGGCTTCTCCATTGACGCGGTGACACCGGTGGCGGAGACGTCCGGTGACGACATCCTGCAGCGGCTGGACGACCTCGCGGCGGAGGTCAACGCGGCGGTAGAGCCTAAGGTACATTACACTCACGCCTCTTTCCCGCCGCCTGGGGGCATTGCGACGCAGGCTTCGGCTCTGGTGTGTGACACTGCAAGCGCAGGTATCACACCAGAGGAGCAGGTTCCGGCAGGTGGTGCGGCGGCATCGGCATCCGCCGTGCCGGCCCCTGCTATGCCTGTCTTGGAGAATGAGCAAGAGCTCCTGGAGCTCTACGGCTACGGCCCGTCCGTGTCCCTTCAATCGACGCGGGTGACCACCACGGAGAAGTCCAGCGGTGAATTCGCGGGGGTTGTGGAAACTGCCAACCACTCCGCGGTTGCGCCGGTTGACTTGACCGGCTACGACACCGACGACTACGAGGATTTTGCAGACGGCAGCTTCGCCGTCAAGCCGCGGGCTCCGGCCATCTCGGCTAATCATGCGTCAGAGCCCGCAGCCCACGTGACTGAGTCTGGTGGTGCTTCCCGCACCTACGGTTGTGGCAAGCCGCCATGGGGCTTCCCCGCACACGCGGGCCCGTGGGGTTTTCCTTACTTTGTCTCCCTCATTCTTTTCATCTCGATCATGGGTGTGGGGGCAGCCGCCTACACGGCGGCCAATGACATCGACTCTGTACAGGTATCGGGTCGGGCTGCACCGCAGCCTGTGCTGTGCAGGGGAGACTTATGCATCTACCCCGGTATATCCGAGCTGGACCCCGTCACTCTGGATGCAGTACTGCGCTCCCTGGGTGCTGCGACGGTGGTTCACCGGCCACTTGACCCACTGGAGAGCGGTGCTGCAAGCTACTACCGTGGGCATTGTGGTGACGGTGCACCTCTGGACTTTGACCCCGAGTAGCTTTACTTCTGGCTCTGGCAGTGCACCACTTTCTGGTGGTGCACTGAGATGTGCTTTGACCTCAACATGGTCTTCAATTTGGTTTATGCTTTACTTTGACATCTACAATCTTCAATCTGGTTTGCTGCCACAGTGCTTTTCAGTAGTTTAGCAGGACCTGAGTACCTGTATGTTTCTGCACTTGTGCCGGCTAGAGGGTTTCAATTTGTGTATCAGAATGGCACAGTTGAATTAGCAGTTAGGTTTGTCACCCTAGCTCCTACCCTAACTTATCTTGACTTTTCTGACTTACCTGTCAGTCACCACCCACAGTGCTGGGGTGGTGTGCTGAAATCTGTATAGGCAGCCCTGACCGGGAGTCCCGGTGCAGGCCCCTATGACAGATTCCTAGGTAGCCAACACTGGACCGTGACTGATCCGTAAGCCTGTGCTGTGACACACCGAGTGTCACAGGTAGCTAGACTCGAGACCGTTCCGACTCCGTGACCGTTCCGGGTATATCTAGCTTAGGGTTTATTTCTTATGAGGGTTTATCTATATTGGTTCACTGACTGTCTGATATCTTGAACCGGGATATTCCAGTAAAAGTTATGCCCAAAACAATACAATCAACAACAATCGCAATTTTCAATTGGGGAGCTTATACTTATCTCAGCACCGTTTACAATAGCTCGAAATGTCCGTATTGAAATGTAGATATACACAAAAAAATTTGGGAGTGATTTGGTCAAAAATAGCAAAAGTTATAGCCCCCCCATTGGGCGCAGTCTTAAAAACAGAGACACGCGAAAAAAAGAGGACTGCAAAAACGGACATAAATTGCAAAAACGGTCACGATTCTGCAAAAGCTGACACTGCACTTGCGCGTCGCGTCATACTGGAGTGAACGAGTCAGTCAACGATGAAGGTTTGATGAAGGTAGTGTGCGCTGTCTGAACGATGGCATCGCGTTCGTTGCCTTCGACAACCTGTCATTCTTACAATCGACGGTCAGATTTTACGCTTTTTTTGTTAGCAATTCTATATGAGCTTCTTTAATATCGGGGTACTCAAGTTTGGCCAATCCTATCAATTCTTCACGGTCCATTAATATAGATTATAGTATCATTATTTCTTCCCAACCGTCGTCGTCATTATCAGATTCATCCATAACATCAAACTCGGGATCGTTATGCACAGCTCGAACAATTAATGCCGTACTGAGGGCATTATGAATATCGTCCATATCTAAACATTCATACTTTTTATCTTCAACCAAAATATTGTACAACTCATCACATGCAAACTGCAACTTCGTTACAATAATCGACTATATTTTGAAGTGTTGCTCGTCCATATTGGAAAACCCCCATCATGTGATACTTGTAAGCGGGACACCATTTGTCAACCACAAATCTTCCTTCCAACTCAAAATTAAGCTCATGTTTCACTTTTTTGGTATATGTGTCTAATGCTTTTTTGAGGTTTTCTTCTTTCAATTCCAATAACACGTCTTCGAAGTGTTCTTTATGTTCTTGAAATTCCATTGTATGCACCATATTGTAGATCTTCTCTTTAATGTCCAAAGGCAAATGATAGAAAGTATAAACCATAGTGTCCTTTGTCTCGACTGTTCTACCCTATAAATAAATGGTCTTTATGTGGATTTTCGTAAAAGCTCTTTGGTAAAACTATAGACCATAAACCATAGACTACTATTCATACCGACGTTCAAAACTCGTCATTCTATCGGAATCTCTACCACTGGCAGTATGGTAGAAGCGAGAAATCTGGCTTCAGGCGGAGCCGTATCGTACGTCAATTGATAATCTGGGTCTATATTAATTCCAAAAAATGCCATAAGGATTTAGATCTTCACTTACCGCGTTTGAAAAAGTTGACGGTTCTGTGTTTCTTCTTGCCATACGAAGACCATGGTCTGCCGCAAGAGCACCTTGCACGACATCTAAACCAGTGCTCAATACATTCCCTATAGATTTCATAAGATTTAGTTTATTTACTGTATTGTTAGTTGGATATTGAAAGAACTGCGACAAGCTATGTTGATCAGGCACATACGATGATAACGTTGATTGTCTTTTCTCAGGAAAGTAATGAAATATATTTCTTTGTGAGTTTGCAGGTTTGTAAAGAGCACCGGCCGTTGTAGAATCTGTGACGGTTCTATGAATGTCATGGCGTCCACCACCAACTTGATGGGATAATGGAGATAAAAAGGATTGAATGTAGTGCTCTTTAATTTGAACTTATCAGCAACGTGAACAGCTTTCGCACCGCCTAATGAAAATTCCATTGGTTCTATGTTGTGTTTGGGATATTTCTGTCTTACTTTATTAATTACGTCTTCAGCACGTTGAAACGAAGGTCGGGATGACTCTTGGCCACGAAGTACTGACTTGATATCAGTAACATCCTCATTTCTATACATAGGGTTGCTGGAAGCTCCGTGGAAACTAACATGAACTTTATTGGTATCGGGATTGACAAAAACGGCGGCATCATAAATATCCTACTAAATTTGACATAGTCCTCATTCTCGACTCTTTGAGATGCCTCTCGGACATTGTCGACTGCCTCGAACTCTTCAAACAATAATTTCTCTATGCTCGAACCTCCCAACCATGTGGCTCTGATCTCCATCATGTCTTTAGGCTCTATAAGGCCATGTCGTGCATATTCTTTGTAAGCTTCAAACAATATTTTGAGAAATGCATGTTGCCACTCGATGGTATCGATCTTGTCTTTGATTTCATCGTCCCTCAACAATCGTGTCTTGCCGTTCACCTTTTCTTTCTCTACAAATTGCATGTTCCATTGAGAGATTCTCACTCGATTATTTACCGCGTCGTCCGTCGGCTCGATGACCGGTATATCATTACACATCAAGAAACACGATGTCAATAAGTAAAACGACATTTCATTTTGATAATTCTTTCGACCAACGACCTTATCACCACCCGATGCCGCAATCTTTATCATATTCCCATCTAAAGGGCTTTGCATCTTCATTTCGTTTGATAACACAATTCTCTTTCCAATGAAGTCCACAAGCCAAGATTGTTTTTTTGCTGGCTCACCTCCTTTGCTATACACCAAGTTTTCACCACACATGTGTCCTATATAATCCCCAAACGTGTTCTCTAGGAAATTGCATAACACACCCTTTCCGGCATTGGATTCTCCGACATGGATAACGAACTTCTTTTCTTTCAAGAGATGTCCTCCCAATGCCATGGCTAAGGATTGGATTATGTAATTCCGATGATCTACATTTGGATGTGGGTTTTCAAATATATTTGAATAAACCTCTTGTTCCACTTTTGGGTCCACTTTGCTCAAGTCCGGAAAATCATAATCTAGCTTATGAAATGACACAATGCTTGAATCAAAATCTTGTAGTGTACCGGTGGTCATGTTATATATGCCGTTGTTAAAATGCATCATATCCACTCCACTTTTGAAAGTCTTTTTGTACCAATTGTCTTGTCTTACAAATCTGGGTAACATCATTGCAAGTCGGTTGAAGGGACCTAAATCTTCACCCCAAGCGGTTGTCATTCTTGGACCGCCTTTCAACTCCTCCTCAATTCCATCACATAATTTAAACAATCTTGAATGATACTTGTCATCCTTGTACCATACACCTTCATCGTAGATACAAAAGGTGTCCTCACAAAACTTCAATTTGTCTTTGTGATATCTCAAAAAGACATGAGCGGCATCTTTATCGGTCATCGGAATTATTGTTGATTTGTTGTCGGCATGGCGGTGTCCCTATTTGACCATGCCTTTTCCAATTTCGCCTCAAGATCACTACACTCCTCAAAAGGTTTCACAATGAGTTTGATTCTTGAATATTCAACATCGAAGTGTTCAACAATTGCTTTCTCACATGAGTAAATAATATCGTCAATATTCTCCTCAGATTTTCTAAGCAATAATCCATCAAATATTAATGACCCTATATCATGCCCCTCGTCCTCCAAGCGTTTCTTGATGACCATTAATATTTCACATTCCTTCGAGAACACAAGTCTAGACAACTCACTACCCGAAGAGACTTTGAGGTGAGGCAATATCGTGTTCTTAAGTTCATGGGAAAGCTTTCCTCCAAAGGTATTCTTTATATCGTTTATGGGAACATTATTTTTTCATGCCAAGTTTTTTGTACTTGACCAAAAAGCTTAGCGGTAAATAGATTCTTAATCAAATCTTTGTCACAATTGTAGGCTTTCATAAGGTTTTCTATAATCGACTCTCGATCTTTCAAATATTCATCCAAATTTGGTGTTGAAGCATCACCACACAATATTTTGACGATGGTGTATGCACAATTCTTAATATCGATAAAGAAAAAGAAAAAAAAAGAAAAAACCACGCCCGTCGGGCGTATGAGTAAATTAATTTCCCCGGCCCTACTCTGGGCCGGACCGCCACAAGTGGCGGCCTTAATGGGACAATTTACACTGGGTGATTCTCATCTCTTTCATCCTCTTGCTTTTCTTGTCTGAGTCTTCTGTATAGCTGGTAGGTGCTGTGTGCATAGTTTACTGTCAGGTCGTGTATCCTTTGTAGTGCCTGTGTGGCCTCTTTTCTGTTGAGTCCAAGTTGCTCGAGTATGTCTTGGTTGTGTTTGTACACCGTTCCCGTCCTGCCCACTGCGAAGACATGGAGTATGGCACGGAATCCGTGTCTACGTAGTAGCTGTAGCAGTGGTCCATATTTCATGTATTTTTCTAAGAGCTTGGGTCCCCATTTTTCGTCGTCAGTGTGGGCCACCTCAATGAGGTGTAGGTTTTTGACTCTCGCTGGTGCTTCCTGTTGTGTGCATTCCCACCCGTCCTCTAGGTCTTCCAGGCCCTCTATCATGACTATGTCCACAAAGCTCGGTATGGTGTCGGGTCCATCGTTCCTGCCTGGGTTGTCCTTTCCGTCGTGTCGGCATTGCCCTCTGGTGAGTATGTAATTTGGGAGTACTCTGGGCTTAACCCCTGGGTCCCTCTTTTTTCCGGTGTAGGCGAGGACTTTGCACCCCCCTTTTCTATGGTGGTCAAGTATGTGTTTCAGTTCGTCCGCGTGGGCGTCTGCCCTGTCCGAGAACATTCCTCGCATTTGTGGGTTGTTGCATCCACCTAGGGCGTGCCCTACTCTCATGAGGAAGCCTTTCGCGTAGTCCACCCCTTTGTGTCCACATCCTTCCAGGGTGCACTTTCCACTCCCTCCGGCTGAGTTTTTCGCCGCCTCGTAGTCTTGTGCTGGCAGTATTCTCAGTCTGCATTTGAGTATTGTTTTCCGTGCCGCATAGGTGGCTCGTTTCCAGAAGCCGTTCGCTATGTTGTGCAGTGGTTTGTCTCCCTTGAGGTGCCCCATCGTTTTGTTCAGCCAGTTTTCGGTGGCCTTGCCCTCTTTGACCAGGGGGGCATTCCTGTTTTTTATTCTACTGTGTGTCATGTCGTGCTTTCGTTGGTTCCATCTTGTTCTGGGCATCGGGTCCTCCATCATCGCATGGACTCTGGACTCCTCCGCGACCCTGTCATGGTGAGCTTGTCTTTCATTTGCCAGCTCCCCTCCAGGCGCTTCCTGTTGTTCAATGAGTTCATTGAGCATTCCGAAGATTTCCTCATCGTTCTGTTCCCCTTGGGGCGTTTCCAGTTTCTCTGCGAGCTCGTTGAGCCCTTCAAATATCTCTTCCTCTTCAGAGGGTTGGGGTGGTGCCTCTGCAGGTTTGGGGTCGCTTCCCCGGGTGTGGTCCGTTCTGCCCTCTGTTTCCCAGTGTTCTTGTTGCTCCTGCATTTCCTGCATAAGTAGCATTTCTTCTTCCTCTTGCTGTTCCATCATGGCCCTTATTTGCCTGTTTTCCTCATCCCGGGTCTGGTCGGCTCGTTGCTGTTGGTTGGGCATCGGGTCTCGCATTATCGTTTGTTCCTCCTCAGTCTGTTGTGCCTGGTCATGGTGCGCCTCCCACCTGAAAATGTGCTCTGTTTTCAGTTGGTGGGTCCAGGTTGCGGGTTCCCCCTGGAGCTCGGTCATTTTTGCTGAGAGTCTGTTGTTCCCCTGGGCTTGCTGTTCGCGGAGTAGTGTAGTTACATACTTTTGTACCGCCAGTTTTCCTTTCAGCTCCCTGCTGTCCGAGTCCCCGTCTGGTACCATGGGCTTGACTTTTATTGTTTCGTCATTATCCCATGCTTCCGTGAGGGTCCCTGTGGTGCAGGCTTGCTTGGCCGCCTCGTCGGCTTTTTCGTTTCCCGCAATTCCCGTGTGTGCTTTGACTTTCAGTAGTGAGACGGTGTGCCCCGCTGCTACCAGTGTCTCAATATTGACCAGAATGGCATACAGGAGGTCCCTTTGTTTGTGGTGTTCCATGCTGTGGGGTTTCGTTCTCATGCTTTCCAGTTGTCTAATGGAGTTGGCACTATCCGTGCAGATGGTGAGTCCTTTGCCACTTGGTGGCGGCGGGAGCGTCACTGCTTTTTGTATGGCAAGAAGTTCGGCTCTGTTCACCTCTTGGTCCTCACCTTCCCACCGAATCATGTGGGCCTCCCCTTCTCCTGACCTGGGGTCCCATACCGCGGCCCCCGAGGCCCATTCTTTGCCTCCTTCTTCTGTTGCAATCTCCCTTTTGCTTCCGTCAGTGTATAGGTACGAGGTTGCCTCGTGTGCTCTTTGAGGGGAGGGGTATGTCAGTTGGGCTGGCGTGTCACTGGGGACTAGGTCCCTGGGGTCCTCTGTTTGGTCTCTTGCCAGTTCCCATCTTCTCCCTTGGACCCCTGGTTCGTGTTCGGGCCAGAAGTCAGTGGGGTATCTGACAACTTTTGACCTCGCTACCTTGTCCCATATCGTTTGGGCGTCAGCCTGTCTTGTAAGCCTGGTGTGTGAAGTGTTCGCTTCCACCACCTGTTGTATGGTGGGGGGGTGTATGTTCCATTTCCCTCCCCTGCTTCCGGGGAGGAGTTCCCATTTGGCCGGTCCTTCTTCCACATGGAGGTGGCTGCTCTCCCACCAGGTTTCGACTTCCGCCTGTACGTTGTAGCACTGGGGGCAGAGGTCATTTCGTAAGTGTGGTCCTGTGTTGCACATTTTTCCCATTGCATTTGTCATGTCCTTTGTCTTGACCTCCGGGAGTTCGTATCGCTGCCATGGTCTTGTGTCGACCACACAGTCCACACTGAGGGTGCGTCCTTCTAGGTTTGGTTCGTTCCTGTCGTGCAGGTTCGCCTCCCTCCTTGGCTGTCCGACGGCCGTGGTTGTGCGGACCTTACTCTGCGGGCAAGTTGTGAGCGCGTTCCTTATGCAGTCCGCAGCGGCATCTGGGTCCATGCAGTGGGCCTGCCACCCTGCTTTGTTGGCAACAATCAGTACCCTGAGGTTCCAGTTGCACTGTTTCGCTTGCTGGTGAGTAGCACCCATCCAGTGGTCAGGGGGCAGGAATGTGAATTTACCTTGTGGTATTTCAAACAGTTCATGGACTAAGTGCCCTGCGTGTGCGTTGTATAGTTTCCTGTATGGGGTCTTCTCATATGTCGGGTATACTCCGACCCCGAACACAGGGTCTTGCGTGGTGGTGGCCGCAATGGCAAAGTCCAGCGCCTTTTTGAGGTCCTGTGGCGTGTATTCTGGGTTGAACTGGTAGGCCCCCAATTTCATCCAGTTTGTCGTCCAGGCTGAGCCCCTGGCCCCGAACACCTTGTCTCTGTCGTACTTGGCGTAGTATTTCGTGGTGTTGTGGTGAACATTGAGGGGTGAGGCAAATAGTTCGGTGGTAATTCCGAACGCCTGTTGTAGTGCCCTTTGCATCTGGGCAGGGAATGTCCAGTGGTTCTGTAGGTTCTTTTTTCGTTCCTCTTTTTCTTCTTTGCTTGAGTACCTAATGAGGAGGTGCCCTATTTCTTCCTCAAATGTGGAGACCTGTATCTTATGGTCCTCCCACATTTCCATGCGCAGTGCGCGTTGGTGCGGGGTTTGGTGGCGTGTGGTACCCACTGCCTGGGTGTATCTCTCGTGTAGCCTGAGAAGCTTTTCTTTAGTGAGGGTGCCTATGTATTTCCCGTTTCTGTGGTAGCTGTGGGCGAGCTCCCCCTCCAGCCGTAATTGGCAGTGGTGTTCTCTGTTGTCCGCAATGTCTTGCTCTGGGTTGGTTTCTGTCGGGTCCAGGGAAAGGTTTCCTGCATGTAGCGTGGGCCAGGCCTGCCCCAGGTGCGGCCTTCCAGCCAATATTTCTCTGAGGCCTGTGGGGTGGGTTACCTGAGTGCCTCTTGCTTGCAGCCTTCTTTTTAGGCTTGGGAAGGTGGTCGCGCTTTGGCCCCTCCGCTTAGCTAGTTTTAGGTAGTCAGTTATGGTTTCCCTTGTACTCCATGAGTAGGAGTCATCTCCTTCCGAGTGCCTCCACTGGGTTCTGTATTGCGTTACTAGGGAGTGGGGGTCCGTCGGGTCAATGAGTAGGGTCCTCACTGCTACAATTTCCTTTGGCTTGTCTATTGTTTGGCCTTTCTCAAAGCAGCCTGTCTCCATTTTTTCGGCCATGGGGTCTATTTCGTCTATCCATTTAGTTTGCGGGCGCGTGTGGAGGTCTTGTGGTGCCTCCCCCTCCTCCCCCTGTACTGGACCGGTAGTCTCCGTCTCGTTAATCCTTGTAAGCGGGTGCAGGGAGAGTTGCCTGTGAATCTCTTCTCTGGGGACCAGCCTCGCCTCCCATTCCGTCATTTTAGCCCGTAGCTGTTCCGGGTTGAGGCGCGGGAGGTTGGTTCGCATTGTGTGGGGGTCCAGCGGTCCCTCACAGGGTATACTCCTGTACTGTTGCTTCAGCCGCCGGTTTGTGCTGCTATCATAAAAGTCCCCCGGCTTCGCTATGTCTCTAGGCTGGGCTTCGCATAGGTATGGGTACAGGTGTGCCAGGCCTTTTGCTATGGCACTGCGGTCTGCTTTGAGGGCTGCATCTGTGCATTGTTCCCTGACGTTTACCTGGCTAATCGCATGTTGGCCATCCCGGGTAGTAAGGAACGCTAGGTCTGGGAAGTGTGTGAATAGTTTGAGGCACGTTGTGAAATTTATCGAAGTTGGCGTGTCCTTGGGTACTGTGAGCCTGGCGGTTTGGTCTGTGCACATCGCCTGCCAGTCTGGAGGTGCCGGTAGGTCCCCATCAATTATTTTGCCTGCTTTCGTTTTCCTTGTTGTTCCTTCCATCTCTTTGTCAGACTTTCTTCTGGTCGCCCCTTTCAGCTGCTCCATTATCTTTGGTGTTGGGGTTTGGAGCTGTCTGAGCATCCCCTCCGTCCCCTGGGGCGTAATGTTGTATCTGAGTAGGGCATTGAGTTTTCTTAGTGTGTTGTGTTTCGTCTGGTGCCCCCCCCAGAGTTTGTCGAGGTCTGTGCAATTCATGCGTGCGGTGCAGTGGTATTCTACCAGTCCTCTGGTGGACCTGCTGACGTGGGACATTCTGAGTCTTGACTTTAGGTTTATTTGCCTCCACGCCGGGCCCCGTACTGCTCCTCTGTCCTCTTCACTGTGCATGGCCTCCAGTAGTCCGCTCCAAATCGACTGGGCGTAGACTGCCTGGAGC
The DNA here is from genome assembly GCA_001247695.2 of Cymbomonas tetramitiformis. Classification (NCBI taxonomy): domain Eukaryota; kingdom Viridiplantae; phylum Chlorophyta; class Pyramimonadophyceae; order Pyramimonadales; family Pyramimonadaceae; genus Cymbomonas; species Cymbomonas tetramitiformis. The sequence goes on along the minus strand of LGRX02009880.1, from coordinate 147,533 downwards.
GGCACCATGCCCAAGCCGAACCTTTCCTTTTCCTGCGTGGTGAAAATGTTTGGCGTTCCGTTGCGGGGCAGGCCTTGTATGTTCTTTGTGGCCCCACCTATTATTTTGTTGAAGTCGTCTATTTCGCCCGCTGTGTAGAGCCCTAGGTGCAGTCCATACCTGAACTTCCCCAGTATTGCAGAGTGAAGGGAGTATTCTTTTTGGTCCGGCGTTAGTGGGGAGCGCAGTAGTGCTTGTATTCTGTGGTTCATCTCTTCCCTAGCAGCTTCTTTCTCCTTGTCCCACCTGCCTGTGAATGCCAGTAGTACTCCCAGGTATTTGTATGTGTCGTCTGGTTTGAGTATCTTGAAGTGGCTTAGCTTACCGTCCACCCCCACCATTTTGAGGTCTTTATGGAGTTGCTCGGGTATGGAAACCCCATTTTTTATGCCGGTTATGGCTGACTTGGTAAGGTTAATTTTGAGTTCACTCCATTGTGAGAATGCCTGCAGTTTGTGCAGCTGAGCTCGCATGTGGAAAATCGTGGGGCATAGTATGAGCAGGTCATCGACGAACGCCCCTGCTGTTGTCCTGAGGGGGCCCAGTCTTTCCTGTTCCGCTGCGTATTTGTGCTGGTATCCATGCTCCCCCACCTCTAGCCACCTTAACAACGGTTCCTGGTATATTATGAAAAGGAGGGGGCTCATGCTGTCTCCTTGGAGGAGTCCTCTTTGCACCTGCACCGTTTTGTGAGAGGTTTCCCCTCCTACCCTGGTGTTCATTGACATGGTGTCATGGCTTTGTGTACCCAGGACATCTCGCACCACCTGTGTGAGTTCGTCGGGTATTCCGAGGTATTGCATCGTGTGCAGTAGTTTGTTGTGGTCCACTGAGCCATACGCATTTTCGAAATCTACATACAGGCCATGCAGTTCTCGTCCCGAGACGTTTGCATCCTCTATCGCATTGGTTACTCTGGTGAGTTGTCGGAGTGTGTTCCTTTTTTCCCTTGAGCCTTCCTGCGCCTGGGCTAGTATTCCTTGCGTTTCGCAGAACGTGGAGAGCATGTTTGCTATCTGCGAGGTGTACAGCTTGAATACCCCCTCAAGTAGGGCTATGGGTCGGTAGTTTTGCTGTAGGGTGACGTCCCCTTTCTTGTGGTGGAAGCAGAATGTCCCTTTTTTCCAGGTGAGGGGGACGTGTTTGCTGTTCCACATTTCCAGCATGAGCGCGTGTAAGGCGTCGTGGAAGTCCTCTGGCATGTACTTGAGAATTTCGTTCGGGGTCCTGGTGGGGCCTGGTGCTTTGTTGTTGTTTAAGGTGTGTACCGCCTTGCTGTAGCCCTGTCTACTTATTGTGAGGTCCAGTCCCGTGGGGTCTGGTCTTGGTGCTTTTATGAGGCGTTCTCTATGAGCTGGGTCTTCCCATGGCGGGGGTTTCGGGTCGGGCAGACTACGGTGCTCCATCTTGTATGGTGCTGAGTGAGCCATGTGGTCTGCTAGTGCGTTTGCAATGTTCCCGTGGCCTACAGCGAGGTTGCCCTCCCTGTCCTGCAGGGCCTGTATGTTCGCCGTGGGGGCATGGCCTGTTTCTTGCGCTTTGGCATATATCCTTTTGTGGTATCTTTTTTGGTTGTTCCAGTATTCTTTTACCGTTTTGTCATTGTGCCTTTGCTTGGCTCGTTTCCAGTGCTGTTTGACCACTTTGTGCGCTGTCGACCTTTCTTTTTTGGCCTCTTCAGTAAGCCACGACACCCATTCCTTTGCATCTGCATTGTCCCTGTCCGTTGGGCCCTTCATTTCTCCTTCCTTCAGGCTTTGGAGGGTTGAGTGTTCCGTGTGTGGGTTTCGTAGGTGTCGTTTGGTTTGCTTGTGCATCCGCATCTTGAGTATTGCAGCGTCCCTTTCTTTCCTGTCCTTTTTGCTCATTAGCAGGTCTTTTGCCTCTCGGTTGGAGGTGCCTCCAACTATTGCAGTTGGTAGCTCGTCGTCCTGCAGCGCACATTTGTTCGCCCTGGTGAGTATGCTCAGCACGGTTTCTCCTGCTCTGTCTATGGTGGCATGCGCTACCTGCCTGTTGCCCTCTTCCCTGCATTGGGTGGCTATCTCTGTTATGCGTTTCAGCTCAGCAGTCCTGGCATAGTCGTGTGTCCTGAGGAGGACGCTTTGGAGTGTTCCCTGTGGGTTTTGTTCAGGGGCGTGTCCAGCTTCACGTGCCCTGGTTGGGGGTCGCGGTCCACGTACGGTTCGTGGGTGTCTATGCTGTCCAACCGAAGGGTCGCTAGGCTCACCATCTCGTGGTCACTCGTGTGGTGTTGAGTGAGGTGTGTGGTGCTCTCCGTCTCGTATCGCGCCCGTTTGTTCCTCGGTGCTAGCCATCTGTCAATGTTTCTGTTTTTCGCCCAGTTCAGTGTGGTATTGACTGGCGGGCCTACATTGTGGAGGTCCAGCTCCTCTGCGAGTTTCGTCCATTGCTTGTCGGTTTTTGTCACCCCCTTACCTGTGCTGGTGTTGCTCGCATTGAGGTCTCCTCCGACAATGACATGCTCGTTCGGTTTTTCCGCTGTTTTCCGGAGCAGGTTGGTTGTGTACTTGAGTATTTTGCCTCTGGTTTTCCACTCTTCTGCCCCTGGCGGGTTGTAAATGCCTAGCACGTGGTACATTACTTCTCCGGGCAGGTGCAGTACAACATGTAGGAGGTACCCCTCGAGGTGCCTCGCAGGGACAACGTGGTGGTTGTGTGCGTGGCCGTAGGGGTTGCTGAGGAGTATTGCTACTCCTCCTTTCACTGCTTGTTCTGCAGTGCCCTCTGCCTTTTGCACCTCGGTTTTGCTGCCTATCGCGGTGTATTGCATGTCTCTGAATTTCCTCATCACACTGTCGTGTGCGTGCTTTACTTCCGTGAGCACAATTACTTGCAGACCCAGTTGGTTTTGGTTTCTTTTCCTGACGACTTCGGCCAGGTCGAGGCAGGCATCACTTTGTCCTGCTACATTCCATGTGAGCATGTGTAGGCGGTCTTCCCCTATGTCTGTCTTTTTCGGTTCTGTGAGGGGGGGCTGGTATTCTTGGGAGTCCTGACTTGCCTCCGGTGCTTCCAGTTGTGTGTCTTCGAATTTCTCCCATTGTGCTGTTGGTTCGTCTCTCACCTCCCCCTCCCCTTTGTTTGGGTGGGTTTCCGGTGTTCGCTGTTCCCCCAATGTATGCCCGTCGTCACTTGGCGGTGTCGTGGGGGCTAATCTATGAAGCCATCTCCATAGGCCCGGTTGCTTCGTAGCACTTTTGCGTCCCCCTTCTTGGGTTTGCGGTGCCTGTCCCCCGACCTCCGGGTTTGTGTTCAGGCCATCGGCGGGCCTCTGGGTCTCTGTCGCTTGCTGGATGTCCACCTGCGTCTGCCTTTGTCCCTCGGCAGCAGTCATCCTCTCTTTTACTGGTTGTTGTATCGATTTTCTGTAGGCATCGACCGCCGCTCTGTTAGTGGTTCCCCATTTGCTGACCGCCTCGTTGAAGTGGGTGGGCCAGTGTCCCCCTGGGCATGTTTTTTGGAAGTGCATCCACGCTTTGGTGGCCATCAGGACCCACGCCCCACAGCTGTAATGGTCTTGTGCACTTTGGTTGCCTACATTCATTAGTTCAACAGTCACTTTTTTGCCGAGCTTCTTGGTCAGGTGTTCTGCCCAGTTGGTCATTTCCGCCGTCAGCCTTTTGGTGTTGCGTAGAGTTGCGTTGGTTTTCCCATTCGAGGAGTCATATATCCAGAGCTTAAGTTTGTCGTTTCCTTTGTCTGGTCCGGCCAACACCACCCTCCAGTGTTTGCCATCACACACCGGTATGCAAAAGCTTCGGGAGTTCCCGAGCAGTTGTAGCGCCTTTGCGGTGTGTGGTTCATTGTTGTCTTCCGGTTTCAGTGCTTCTCTCATTGTGGCCACCACCAAGGGGGGCATTGGGTTGTCCTCATACAGTGAGTGGGCGTGCTGTATCTGGAACATGTTTAGTCGGCCCTTCATCTCGAATAGCCCCTTCGTGGTGGTGTTGTATGGGTACGTTCCTGTTTGGTCCTGGCTTCCTCCTCCTGTCATGTTTGACTTCCAGCTACGGGTTCGCTTCTTCACCCTTTGCTCAATCTTCCGCATTAGCGGCTTGCCCTTTGTTGGGGTGCCTTCCTTTATCGCGGTTACTGCATGTTCTGGTTTCCTTGTTCTAATGAACATGGGTCTACCATTACGGTAAATTATTCTGAGCAACTTGTAGCCGTAGGGTGGCTGTGTGCTCCGTTTTACTGCATTTTTTGCTATGGTCCGTTTTCTCCTGGTTCTGCGACTATGCGTTATTCTTTTGTGTTTATTGCGGTTTGTTTCCCCTGTACGACCTCGTGTTTTTCCTCTTGGTGTTAATGTAACTATCAGCATAATGAGCATTGGGGTTATGGTGAGTGCAACATTCTGTAATGGCCTGGTAATGTCGCATTGTGCCCATCGTGAGTGGTGTAGTTCAGTTTGCACTGGTGTTGGGTTTATGGTTACAGCGTTACATTGCCCTAAACCATCTGCTGTAACGCCCATAATATTCCGGGGGTCACTTCCTTCGTTTAGCGTTACACCGTTACAGGTTGGTGTTTCGGGTCCCCGGCTCTTTTCCTGTATCCCGCTGTTGTTTTCCAAGGTTTGTCTGACCCTTCGGAATGTTTTGTCAAAAGTTTGGGGCAATTGGTGCATTTCCCCGAACTTTCCATTTTTTACGTAGAGCCCCCGGAGCATTTCGCTAAATGTCGAAAGTTGCCTGTTTGGTCCAGAATTCCTTTCACCTCTCCCCCATGGCATGTCTAAGCCGCTCTTTAAGTATTTTTGTGAAATGTGGGTTTCCGTGCCTTCTGGAGCCTGAGTAGTGTCCCCTCGGTATAGGGTAAGGTTAGGGTTTCGGCTCACTCCGTCATTCTTCGTGGTATTTGTGGTTGCCGCACTGCGCCACCGGGCATTTTTATCTTCGGTCGCGTTTTGCTTTCTGTGAATTGCACTTTGGTCGTCCTCCGGGGTATCTGTTCTCCGGGGCTCATTTTCCCAGTTTTGCGTTACACTGTTACATTCCCACTTTTTGGGTCCCCAGCTGTTTACCCGTGTTCCGCTGCCGTTCTCCCATGCTTGTCTGGCCCACTGGGGTAATGTGTCAGAAGTTTGGGGCATTCGGTGCATTCCTCCGAATTTTCGAATTTTAACGTAGAGCATCTGGAGCAATTCGCTAAATGTTGAAAGTCGCCTGTTTGCTCCGGGAGTTGTTCCACCTCTTCTCCCAGGCATGTGTGCGCCCCCCTTTGAGTATTTTTGTGAAATAATTGTTCCTGTTCCCCCCGGAACTTGAATAGTGTTCCCCCAGTGTAGGGCAGGGTTAGGGTTTCCACTTATTTCTTGCGTTACATCGTTACACTTCCATTTTTTGGGACCCCAGCTGTTTCCCACTGTTCCGTTGTTGTTCTCCCATGTTTGTATGGCCCATCGGGTTACCGTGCCGGAAAATTGGGGCAATTGGTGCATTTCTCCGAAGTTTCGAATTTTAACGTAGAGCACCTGGAGCAATTCGCTAAATGTCAAAAGTCGTCTGTGTGGTCCGGGAGTTGTTCCACCTCTCCACCCACGTGTGTGGAGGCTTTCCTTAATGCATTTTTGTAAAATATTTGTTTCCGTTCCCTCTGGAGTTCTAATAGTGTCCTCTCTGTGTAGGGTAAGGTTAGGGTTTCCCCTTATTTCACTCGGGGGTGTGTACTTACATGTTATCATCACAGCTGGGTTGGCCCCCGAACTTATGACAACCCGTGTGTGTAATATCTCGTTTTTTCTTGTGTATTTTACATTTCGATTTTCGAGGGGCCATATATATCCCAATGCTTTTACTGTTTGCACAATTATTGTAAGTTTGTAATCTCCCTGGTTGGTTATAGTGGTGTTAACATTAAGGGTATGCCTATTGTGTTTGCAATGTAACTGCAGTGGGGCACCCTTCAGTTTGCAGGGCAGTTCTATCAAGGTATGCTGTAGTTTGCAGTCAATGTTAATATGTGCAGGGCATGTTAGGCTCATTGCCTGTAGGTATCGATTTCGCACTACAGGGGCTACACCTATTGATGTGTTCCCTCTGGTGGGATTTCCTATTGCCCTCTCTTCGGTCGCCATTACTTCATTCCAGTTCAAAGCCAAAATATCTATGTTAATATGTGCAGGGCATGTTAGGCTCATTGCCTGTAGGTATTGATTTCGCACTACAGGGGCTACACTTATTGATGTGTTCCCTCTGGAGGGATTTCCTATTGCCCTCTCTACGGTCGCCATCCTGTACAGCACGGCGATTTGCCTGGGGGTCGGTCGCAGTTGGTCTGGGCTCCTGTCTTCGCTGCAGATCATGTCTTTCGGTTGGGGGCTTGTCCCCCCAGTCCCTCCTGCACTCCCCCTCCCCTCGGAAAGATCCCCGTCATTGTGTTTTGGAGGGGTATGGATGCATACCTTGCTGGATGCCGTTTGTGTTGTCGGACTGCCCTCCGTGAGGTTCCTGCTGGGAGCACATAGCCCCATTCCGCTCAGTGCCTTTTCCGAGGTTCGTTTTCCAAACTTCCTCAGACGCGGACAGGGTGTCAGATTGCCCTCTGTGGGGTTCATGCCAGGGGCACATAGCCTCCTTCTACTCGTTGTGTCGATTGTAAGGTTGCTGGGGGGTTGTAAGGTTTGTGGCGGTTGGTAAGGGTCTACGATGTTTGTGTGTGTTTTTTGTGGGTTTGTCGCAGACTCGCTCGTAAGCGGACAGGGTATCGGATTGCCCTCTGTGGGGTTCCTGCTGGGGGCACGTAGCCCCCTTCCGCTCAGTGCCTTTTCTGAGGTTCGTTTTCCAAACTTTCTCAGACGTGGACAGGGTGTAAGATTGCCCTCTGTGGGGTTTATGCCAGGGGCACATAGCCTCCTTCTACTCGTTGTGTCGATTGTAAGGTTGCTGGGGGGTTGTAAGGTTTGTGGCGGTTGGTAAGGGTCTGCGATGTTTGTGTGTGATTTTTGTGGGTTTGTCGCAGACTCGCTCGTAAGCGAACAGGGTATCGGATTGCCCTCTGTGGGGTTCCTGCTGGGGGCACTCCGAGCCCTTAATATCGATATCATGATAAATGTCTTTGGCAAGATATGCTCTTACTTCTCGAGGCATACCTTGGTAGGTTGAGATGTCGGTTTGAGCATAATACCGACCACATCGAGATGGTATATTATATTTGACCTCTACTTTTCCATCGTTGGAATTTTCAAGCTTCAATAGTAAATTTTTCATTTGTTTTTTTGGAATTTGTCGTAATTGATTCATTCCTAGAGATAGAGAAAGTAAAATCCGAAATGTTTCCTTCGTATACGAGCTTCTCAACCTTCTCTTGATCGTAGAATTCAATGTTAGTGATATTTGTTGACTTAGGCATGTTTGTATTATACTCGTTAGATATCGAGTCTTTAAGTGGATTATTTGCGTTATCACTCTCGAAACACTTCATAGTGTACGTTAGATATTATTCAATGAACCCATGACGCAAAGTGGGTCTAAAAAATAATTTCTGAGTCTGAAAAGCCAAAAACGCACTTTTACAGGGCCCGATTTCAGATCGCAGACCCCCTGGACAGTGGGTCGTGGGTCGTGGGTCGACGGTTTAAGATTAAATTATTTTGTAATCGTTCGATTAAATAATATCGAAGGTCTGTGCGGAATCTGTGTATAATTTCAAATGCTCCTCGGACGCAGGAACGCTTTCGAAGTTATTACGTCATAGAGTTCTCTTGAAAGAGTTTTGAAACGTGAAAAAAAGCATGACAGAATATTCCTATGACAAATTTCTCTCAAAAGAGTTCTGAAACGTAAAAAAGAGCATGACAGAATATTCCTATGACAAATTTCTCTCAAAAGAGTTCTGAAACGTAAAAAAGAGTTCTGAAACGTAAAAAAGAGTTCTGAAACGTAAAAAAGAGTTCTGAAACGTGAAAAAGAGATCTAAAACGCTTAAAAGAGTTCTGGACCGCGAGATTGAAGTATTTTAATTTGACATATATCGAACGTGTACTTTCTCTCTACAAAATTATACAGAGAGTTCTGCACCGCGAGATCGAATTATTCAAATTCAATATATATCGAACGTTTCTTTTCTCTTTAAGAAATTATAAAAGAGTTCTGCACCGCGAGATCAAATAAATTCAAATCCAATATGTATCGAACCGTCTATTTTTCTTTTAACATTATGAAAGAACTCTGGATGAATTATAGTTGCAGATGCATCGCATACGGGATGTAAATATAAACCATACAACTATATACGAAAATCCCTCCCAAACAAACCAGTAAAATAATAAAAATCCATATCTCGATATATAACTGAGAACGACAAGGAACGCAAACCGTTAACCACTGCTCTGACTGTATATACACACGATCAAATGAAAATATTAAATTATAGAATCGGGTGCCGACATATATTTATGAGACCGACGAGAAAACGCGAAACGTCAACCAGTATAAAATTATGATACTATTATAATTGACTATGATATAAATCTACAGAAGGTTAAATGTACAAAAAGGTAAAACTAATCAAATTATATAATTCAGTACGATCATGTACGACAGCGATATGGAACGCGAAAGGTCATGGTCAGTGACTGATATAATTATATATACATGGTAAGTCACCTGTGACACAGATTTGAATAAAAATGAATACGGTGTATAATTTGGTACTATGATTTATAATTATACGAACCGTAAGTGACGCGAACCGTGAACGACTGCTTTATAAACGACGGTGACACAGCAAATTTATTTTTTTGGAAATTTAAAATTTCCGATTCACATTTCAAAATTCTGCTTACATATAAATATAATTGAATTTCTTTATTCCGATCAGATGACCGTGAGATCAAATATGTAATCGAACGATTACAGTATTTTATAAGAAAGATGAAAATATTATTTTATATGTAAGCGAATCACAGAGCCGAATCGACTGAATTAATCAGCAAAATTCGATAACTTCCTCATTCTTTCCCTGAAAACTATCAAATAAATTCCGGGAAATAGTTTGATGATTTAGTTACATGGGCCGGGGCTTTAAGATCAGTTTGTTGTCGTTTAGCGGTCTTTAAGTGCGAAATAAAAATGACTTAGTGGTGCGGTTTACATCAGTAGATCGGCAATATGATATACATAAATATACAAGAAATATGTTTATGTAAACCGTAGACCGTAGACTGTAGACTCACCAGCAACAATCTTAGATTGTAGCTAATATATCAAACATACATCAAACATAAGACATACATTAAATATACATAAAAATATCTTTATATAAACCGTAGACCATAGACCATAGACTTACATAAGATACACATATGACATACACATAATATACATAAGATTACCAAAATATATGTTTACACAAACCATAGACCATAGACCATAGACCATAGACCACACATGTCAATCAGCCGCTCGCTGTCAAAACGGAGAGACAGTATGCGAGCTTTCAGGGCGAGATGCTGGCAGTGGTGTGGGCAATCCGCACTCTGCGCCAGTACCTGCATGGAGTGCACTTCACTCTGGTGACCGACCATTCACCGCTCACGACCCTCATGGAGAAGGGGGACCTGCAGGGTCAACACCTGCGCTGGGCCATCAGTCTTCAAGAGTTTGAGTTCACGGTCCAGTATCGACCAGGGCCAAAGAACGAGAACGCGGACGTGCCTTCCAGGTACCCTCTGCCCAGCACAGCAGACGAGACTGGTGCCCGCCTGGACCGGGAAGGTGACTGTGCGCGAGAAGCAGGGTACGCCGAGAGGGAGACGCGTTGTTTCGCCGACACCATCTGCTTGGAGGTGACCAGGGAACCACCGCTTGGCCCAGAAGCGAATCCAGAGGCCCAAGTGGCCAACTACTGTGAGGAAATGGTCAGGGAGCAGCTGGGGACCAGTGCGGTCCACCGACTGTTCGATGTACACTACCAGGAGGAGTTGGAGTGCAGCAGGGGTGTCATGTTTGACACTGACCATCCAGCCAGAGGTGGCCAGGTGCTCCGGTAGATTGATGCGAGTCGCATGGGATGCCCTCAGCCAGGTACAGCCAGTCAGGGGTATGTATTCCGGAGGCTCTCCGGCGGTCTACAGCGACGAGACCATGGAGGCTTGCAAGTTGAGGGTGCCTAAGAAAATCGACACGAGAGTGATCGACAGGAGCTTCTTTCAGACGGCTAGAGAAGAAGGCGTGGTTTGCTACGAGCCCTGTGGGGGTCTGTGTGCTGGGTTGGAGATGCTCTTGCGCTGCGGCGTCAAGGTCAACAAATACCTCTACCAGGACATCTCAGTGTCCAGCCAGGCAGTAGCAAGGGCAAGGTGCATGGCGCTCAGTCGCCGACATCCTGACCTGTTTCGCGCAGGGGTTTTTCACCTAGAGCAGCTGCCCAGCGACATCGAGGACACTAGCCTCATTGACCTCGTCCATGCAGGAGCATTTGCTGGATTCAGTGACCCGTAGGTCATAACTATTCTGACTCCCGTTAGCTGTACCAGTACTCGTACAGTACTAGGTGACAGATCCCTAGGTCACAGACACGTTATATTCGTTTAACTCTTATAATCAGTTTACACTTGTATGAAAACTATTCAGTGACCGCCCCGATATAATACGTTATATTATATCTCACAGGTTATGGGGTATTACCCCGCTTTTATCACTGCTGACTTTGCCATGATTGGCTAAGCTTTTCCGCTTGGCGGGGCGTTGGGGCCTCGCGAGATGTTGAATTGGCCACTTTAGGGCGTGCGGTTTGCGCTATGTTGCGGTGGGATTGCGAGTTGGGATTTTCGGCAACTTCTACGGGTGTCCGCGTTGGATTTTGTTTTAGACTGGACTTGATCACCCCTGTCAACAACTCCTTGGCCGCCGCGTATTCGACTCCGTTGATTTCGTTCGACCCCTTCTTCTCCTCACTCCGCAACTGCATTACGGTCGCCCGCCACCTTACAATTTGACACTCGCCTTTTCCCCAACCCCCCTCCTATAGGAATTTATTCTGATGACTTCATCCTCAGTTGGAACACCGGCCATGGGCGCTAGGATGCGCCTAGATTCAATTTTTGCTAGGAACGTGGGTGCTCGCTACAAGAGCACCCCGCAATCAGCGAATGTCGCGCTCGCTGCTGCTGACAGGACACGCAGCAATGCCGTTTTGCAATCGTCTTGGGACATTGACGTTGTGAAGCGTGTTGCGAAGGACACCTTAGGTACTAAGGCGTCCTCATTTTCCGGAAGTGAACCACATCGACAACTTCTTTGGGATTCCTTGGTCACTGCCTTGGAAGCATCGTTTGTCAACAAGGACAGCGCCAACGAGGACATTTTTGACCTCGTGGACGTCACCAAAGAGGTTCACCCGATCTTCAACGACATCTTACTTCGTGCGTTGGTCTCTTTGACCACGCCCCACTCTCCAGCTCGAAGGTGGGTTGACGCTTCGTCTCGGATCTCTCCGCGCGACGGTAAGCGTGCCCTCCTTGAGGTGACCAAGCGGTTGCTACCGCCTGGGCATCGGCCGCTCCGCCATCACGAAGAACTCTTAAGCATTTCTTTTGGTTCGTGTGATGACCCTGAACCCTTGGTCGCGCAATTTGACGAGTGTCTAAAAGCCATCGCGGCTAGCGGAGCGGGCCCCCTGGACGACGAGGCCGCCAAGAGGCAGCTAATGGCGGCACTGGACGTCGAGTTCTACAAGGAGGTGGTTACCCCACTTCGCCTCGACACTGAGCTGGCTAAGGTGGGCATTGAGGAGATTTACACACACGTCCTAGAGGTTTGGTGGTGTGCGAACCCTAATGGCCCTCCCACTCGCCACAAGACGGCCGCGCCTATCCCGACGCACACGCCTCTCGGATTGGCTTACGCAGGTGACGGGCAGGGTGACATCTCGGACTTCCTTGAGGAGTTCGCTCGTATCATTGGTGAGGCCTCTACCCTACTCGCCTCCCTCCGTCATGACGAGCGCGGAATTACACCCGACACACCGCCGACACGGAGTGAGTTTTCCCGTAAGCATGGGGGCGGTGGTGTCAAATTTCCACCGTCCAAGTGGCGCGACGAACGAAACCGTCGAACCGACGGTAAGTTTCACGGACGTAATCGTCACGTGGGATGGAAGCAACGCTTCGCGGCATCCCCGCTCCCGAAGGGCGGGAATTGGCCTCAAGGCATGAAGCCGCAGGGTGCAAGGAGCATTTCTTTTCACTCCGCATCCTCGGCCTTCGTTCAGGAGTGCCCCCTCTGCCCTGGGCACTTTCATGACACGGCACGTTGCCCTGAGGTGTGTGGTTCGTGCGATGTGGACCTACGGGATGCCGCCATGGACCTAGACGAGGTGGTTTCGGCCTTCCACCAGACCGCCTTCGACAACGAGAACGACGAGGACTTCGCTGACTTGTGCCACGAACACGACCAGCCGCTGGTGCGTACCGACCCTGAGCCCTTCACCTATCCGGTGCGGCACGACGTGGGATTGCGTGCCCACTATGCGGGCTTGGGTCGTGGTACTTCGGACGACGGCATGGGGAATGTGCTATCAGATGCGAGGAGCGTCCTTGCGTCCCTGCGTTCTGCGGCTACGGCTGCGCAGGTCGGTGGTGCTACCGACGCTGGTAAGCAACCACCGCTGCACATCGGCACTTTGTCTGTGCCGCAGGTGGTGTGCGATGCGCAGCCACCACCTGCCAATCACGAGATCAACGCTGGACTTTACCCTGTTTCGGCATCGGACCCCGCTTCTTTCGGTTCTCCTTTCGAGGAACCGCTACGAGTGTCTTTTATGGACCGGGTGATGCCCGGATGCCCTGACCCTTCCCTTCATTTGTGTTCGATTGAGCCTTCTCACAGCTCGGATCACCCGGGGGAGCTTTCCGTGATCGACGATGACGACGGCTCCGACAGCTATTCCTTTTCCGGAGACGAGATTCCCTCGGCCCCACCGGCTACACGGTCACGTGTCGGTGTGGCAACATTGCCAAGGGTCTCCTCTTTTGCATCTCTAGCCCTGCCCGCACTCATGTGTCTTGCATGTGTGTCAGCGGTTCAGGGTTCGGTGGTGCTCGATCGAGCCCCTGAATTCACCGCAGCGGTACATCCCACTGGGGTGACTGCCAACAGTCTGCCTGCCTTGCCGTACTATTTTACTTTCGGCATTTCTTTTCCATCTTTGGTTTCGGCGGGTTTGAATTCTGATTTTCAATTTTCGGGATTTCTGATTTTGCTCTACGAGTCTTTTCCTGCCTCTGGTTTCTGGTCTTGGCTTCTGGACTATGGTTCTGGCTTCTGGTTCTGGACACTGGTCTCTGGGCTCTGGTTCTGGATTATGACTTCTGGACTCTGGTTCTGGTTGAATTTCTTTGACACTGACAACTTCTTCAACTCTGGTGAACTCTGCACCTTTGTAGACCACTTTCAAAGTGGCTGAGTATCTGCAAGATTGAGCTGTAGGAACTTAGCTTGCAAGCAGTATCCTAGCAGCAGTTTTAGGAAGGGACCGCCCTGGCTAAAGCACAGGCCTCCCTCTAGCAGTTTCCAGCTATTAGCTGTTTGTTGTTTCGGAACAAATTTGTTTTGTCTGTGCTCCGCTCTCTGCCACCTGTAACAGCACTATGTACAGTCACAGGGTGGTGTGCTGGATTCAGTGACCCGTAGGTCATAACTATTCTGACTCCCGTTAGCTGTACCAGTACTCGTACAGTACTAGGTGACAGATCCCTAGGTCACAGACACGTTATATTCGTTTAACTCTTATAATCAGTTTACACTTGTATGAGAACTTATCAGTGACCACCCCGATATAATACGTTATATTATATCTCACAGCATTGAGTGGAGACCAGTGGGTCATGGTATGTGGCTACCCATGTCAGGCAGGACCTATCACCAGCGGGCAAGCTGGCAGGTTTGGAGGGCAAGCACAGCAGGCTGTTCTACCAGGTAGTGCGAATCCTTTCGACGCTGCAGCAACTGCAGCCTCAGCGACCGCCAGCGTACGTGTTGGAGAACGTCTCTCCACTGTCGCACCGAGAGAACTCGAAGATCAGAAAGGAGGTGTTCCCTATCATCAACAGCGTGGTGGGCCAGCCGGTATCCTTTGACGCAGCGCGCGCAGGATCATATGCGCACCGCCTACGAGCATACTGGAGAAACCTGTTCCAGAACCACCAGTTCAACCTGGTGATGGAGGTGGTGGACAGGCCACCGTTGATGCAGCTGCCAGTCCTCTAGCAAGCTCTTCCTCTGCTTCAGGCTTAGGCCAGTACACCAGGGGTGTCCCTGGATTAACCGTCAGACAAAGTGGAGCTGCCAAAGAAACCGTAAGTTGGAGTTCCAGACATAGAGCAGTGATTCACTGCTGATCCACTTCTTCACTGGTAAATAAAAGCAGATGTCGCCGCTAATTAGCTCACAGGCCAAGCACACCTGCCTTTCAGCTAAGCCAGTACACCAGGGGTGTCCCTGGATTCACTTCAGACAAAGTGGCCAGCTGGAGAGCCCACTGGAAGACAGTTCATCAAGGTGCACATCAGCTGTTGATCCACTCTTAGCCGGTAAGACAGGGTAGATGCCGCTGCTGATTAGCTCTCAGGTGACACACACCTGCCTTTCAGTTAAGCCAGTGCACCAGGGGTGCCCCTGGATTCACTTCAAGCAGGGTGGTCAACTGAAAGAACCACTGAGAGCTGCTCATCCAGGTGTACATTAACTGCTGATTGACTTTGTCGCTGCCGCCGCCCAAGCTCATGCAGTGCTGATTAGCTTAAAACTGAAGGACACCTGTCAGCAGCTAGGCCAGTGCACCAGGGGTGCCCCTGGATTCGCTGAAGACAGAGGTGTTAAGCATATCACTGTGCAGAAGGAAACCGCTCATGTCTAGTGAATTCAAAGCTGATCCGTCGCCGCTGCTGCTGGAAGCTCTTCCAGTGCAAGTACCACCAAGCTCAGGGAAGAAAAAGGTTCCGCCAGTGCACCGTGGGTGCCCCTGGAGTCGCCTGACTTCCGAATCCGCTCTTTCAACTGCTGCTAACTTCTCGCCAAAGGGCCTTCACTTCCGGATTAACACTGAAATAAAAAGCCGCTCCGCGCAGGACATTATTGTTTTGAAAAAGTATGAAAACAGCAGCAAAATATATCCGTCAAAATTGATATTATATCACAAAATACGAATTATTGTGTGTACAAAAGCTGTGAGCAGAACTGTCTTAGCACTCTAGCACTGGCACGCGAACAGCCACCTAGTACTTGCGAAGGCAAAACAATAATGAGTCCACTGATCTGACCTTCGGTCAGAGGTCACTTATCTCTCAATACTCTGTCACATTTTCCAAAACTGTAACGGGTTCTAGCCCTCGAATCTTCATCTGGCCAATGGAAAGTCATTATTCCATGCCAGCTTTAATACTGTTACCGCTTAACACATTCTGACTGACACGTCAGTGGCAAAGGAGTCACTGCCGTCGTCATCGTATCATTCCTCGGTAACCTGATATTGACAATATCTTCTCTGACAAGTCCGCATCTCACGGATGGTCATCTTCGCAAAGCCTGTCATACTGTCACCACTGTCATGCGTGTCACCAGCTGAACAAACCCGGCGCGGTACCATGAGAAGCCGGCGTTTGTTACATCTTCTTGGCGGACCCGGACAGGATGTGCCAGAGGTCAGCAACGCGGTCGGAGTCGGAGTACGCCGGCTTGATCTTGCGGTAACGTTCACAAAGGCGTCGAATCGTAGCCAGCTGTGGAGCTGGGTCTACGGTCTCAGAGAGGATGATGGCCCTCATCTGGGTCCAGTACCGCATACCATCGGCGTCGGGCACGCCCTCGACCTCGTAGCGAAGCCGCTGGAGTGCGTAGCGGCCGTCAGCGGGATGGGTACGCGCACACTCGTGGTAGACGGATAACGCGTTACCACGAAGGGGGTGAGGCAGGAGGCAGAACAGGATCTCGTTCACAGTAGAGTGGTAGAATTCGTAGTCGTGCTCCAGGTCAAGCAGCTTGGCCGACTCCGCGTACGAGATCGGGAACATGACGTGAGCCAGTCCAGCGGTGAAGGCAGCGAAGTCGGTGTCGGCGGTGTCGTTGTCAAGGGTGTAGCCAGCGGGAAGCTTGAAACCAGTGGACTTGAGGAAGCTCACGAGGTCACTCCCATACGTAAAAGCGTAAGAAAGTTGATCTCGAAACTCCTTCTCGCGGCCCTCCTCCACAGGCGTAGTCACCAAAACGTCGGGGTCATTGAAGAAATCAAAAGCTGTTGGAGCCTCAATCGTTGATGTCGGTTTCGCACGTAAGGACGAAGTCCCCACGATGCGGCGGGGTCGAGCACTCGAAGATGGTGTAGAGTGCGAAGCCGTCGGTGATGGGGATGGTGACGCACCAGTGCGTGCACGTGCAGCACGAAGCGCGGAACCAACTGTCTCACGTCGGGCGGAAGCCATGTCGGGTAAAAAGTAATGTCGGTCCAGTTGATTGGAAACGCACAAAAAAGTGCGTTGTAGGTTATGCGCGTCACCACTTCCCTAGTGATTCTGATGGCACAGCGCCGAGCTGTTGCCATGATTGGCTAAGTTTTGACACAGAGATGGGGTGGGCGCCCCCTTAGACAGTGGTCTTCTCTCCGCAGTATGGCCTACTTTTGAAGTGGAGATCAGTTTTTTCGGCATTTATTCGGCAGAGTATCGTCGCTGAGTATGGTTATACTTTACGTTCCGTTTGATCAGCGGGCAGGACACTCCGCGTTTTGTGGGTCGCTCCCACGATTAGCCACTCGGCTCATGACCTGCTTGATTATGTTGTTGCTTGCTGAGGCTCCTGCAGGAAATGGCCGCTGCGAGATTGTCCATTACTGTCGCACCGCTAGCCCGCAATCCCATCTCACCGTCATTTTAGAAATGGACACAACGCCTAGACCACGTACACGCGCTAGAGCGCGCAAGTTAGCGACTATTTTCGATGATGTTGGGGCACTGAATTCGGCTACCCCTACAACGCCGCATTTGGCTTCGGCTGACGAATCGGCTGCGGCTGCAACGCTCGTTCAGCGATTACGGAAGGATTCTTTCGATGTTCAATGTGCGAAGACAGCAGCCACTAAGGTTCTGGGAGACAAAACAGCGAAATTTCATGGCAATGAATCGTCGGCTTCGGACATTTTTTCGCAGCTGGTTTCCGAGATTCAGCAGCTTTTCACGCTGCAGTCGCAGGCACTTGCACCCCTGTTTGAGCTGTCTGCTGCCAATGTCCCTGTCATGACTGCTGCAAATGAGCTGTTGTATTCTGTGTTGTTGCTGCTGACTGCGCCAGGGTCTCCTGCCCGTAATTGGGTGGAGGCTTCTGGGGCCGATGTTCCTGCTGACGGCAAACGTGCCACCCTCGAGGTGGTGCGTATGCTCGCTGATGATTCGACTCCGTTCGAGTCTCTGACTGAGCTGCTTGACGTGAGAATTTCAGATGAAAGTGACCCTGACTCCGGCATTCGTCTTTTTAACAGTTGTCTTCGGGATGCGCAGCGTCTGCAGACGCTGCCCGAAGACGCTGTTAAAAGGCAATTCCTCTCTGCCCTGTCTGGACCGGCTTACGCCACGTTGGTTGACTCGTTTGCTCGAGCTGACCAGCGTGCGGCTGTGAGTCTGCTCACCCTGCAGGCGCGCGTGCGCGAGCAGTACCGCTGCGGGCGGCTCTCGGGCAAGCGCACTGCGGGGCGCCCCATGTCCGTAGCATCTTGCACCACTGACACTGGCCTGGCTTCGGCCATCGAGCGGCTCAGTTCTCAGTTGGTCAAGTTGCAGCGGGATGTGGATTCCCTTAAGAAGGGTGGCTCCAAGCCACCTTATGGGAAACACGCTCCGCGCGGCTTCCACCGACCTGGAGTGCAACCGCTTGCTCATTCCGCCTCTTCGGAGGTGGCTTTTGACAAGCGGTCTGGCACCTTTGTCCCAACGTGCAGGCACGAGAAGTGCCGCGCCGTTGGGTCGAAGCATTGGCTGAGTGAGTGTCCTCACAAGGACACTCACCCGATGTCCATTTCGGCGTCCTACTGCCAAGCCGTCGAGTCTTATGACTCCGACGTGCTTGCCCTTCGTTTTCAGCGGTACTATGACGCTGGGGATGAGGGGTCCATGGAGCACTTGTGTGCTCTTGTGGGGCAACCTGAAATCTGTGAGCTGTCTGCGCATTCCTTTGCTCCAGAGCCTACGGCTCTGCAGCAGTTCAAGGATGCTGCTGCCTCTGCTGAGACTGCACCTGCTGAGCATCTTTCCATTGGCCGTGTTGCATTTGCTGAGGTCAGCGGTCCGCTTGCTGGTGGTGTCGCTGAGCCGACTGCCAGCAAGCAGCTGCTGCCGAAGGCCTCTGCACCCGTGCATGGTAGGACGATTGGCTTGCATGAGGTCAGCAGTGCCGCCTTCGTGCCGCCGTCTGCCTCTCTGGCTCTCGGCCCGATGGCTTCTGCTGACAATTCATTCAAAACATTCAACACTGTCCACCCTGACTGGCTTGACATTGACCCTGAGCCTGTTGAAGTGTGTGACTCCGATGACGATGGAGAGGGCTCCAACTACCCTCCTGATGTCTGCCTGACTGAAGTTGAAGGGGGTGCACCGCCGGCGGCTGCAGCGTTTCGGCGGTTCGGAGTCCCCAGGGGCTCCAGGCCATTTGGCTTCGGTGAATTTGCTCTCACTCTCTTCATGGTGGCTACGTTTCTGTTCAGTGCTACGGCGATGCCGACACTCGTGGTCGGCGGTGGTGTCAGGGGCCTGGTTGAGCCCGGAGCCACCTACGGCTACGGTGCGGTTCATCCCGGTGGTGCATTGCTGGATTCCTTTTGCCCGTCCGTGATTACTACTGGTTCGTCAATGCCGCCGCGGGATGTGGAACCGTTCTTTTCTCAATCGACCTCGGCGGCTCTGCAATTTGAGAGTCTTGCCACTCCACTTTGGGATCCGCCTGACCCACTTGGGTCTGGTGGTGTCAATGCTTATAAGTTCTCTTCTCAATTGACTTCGGATGCTTTTCTTGAATGGGATCCGTATGCTGAACTCGGCTCTGCCGACCAGCTTTACAGTGGCTAGAGTCTGCTTGTTTCAATCCCTGGAGGTGTGATTAGCCTTAGCCGCAGTGGTGGGTTGTGCCGGGACAAGTCCCCGGGCACCCAGCTAGAAGTATATCTGTTTCCAGTGAATGCTGTTTGTTATCTGTTTACTTAGCTCCGCTTGCCTAGCCCTATTAGCTACGGTCACAGCTCCGGGTGGTGTGCTGGACTTTAGGTTCAGGGTTATTATTATGGGCTCTGATAGCCCCTAGCCTGACCCGTCTCTGATCGGAACCGTGACTCCGCTAGTAGCTAGGATCACAGTACAGTAGTACTGTACTGTCAGTCATCACTTCGTATTATCCGGGTTTCCGAGATGCATGATAAAAGCACTCGGCCGGACTGATTATGGGAGCTTAGCCAGTTTGTTTTACCCGAGCGGAACACCTGTTCTCGCAGTGTCGGTACTAAGGTAAATGTCGGTACTAAAAAAATGTCGGTACTAGGGTGACCCATGCGAAGGCAAGGAGGTCGAATGTCGGGTTGAAGTGTCGGTACTAGGTTGAAGTGTCGGTACTAATAGAAATGGTGGTACTAATTTGAAGTGTCGGATAGAATCGCAGGGCGCGAAGCGGACGGAACACAAGAAAACACCTCTGAACGTAGGTGGGTCCAGACCTGATGTGAAAGCTGATAATATAGTGATATTAAAGCTTGCACTGTAAAATGTCAAAGCAGTGAGGCAGGGTTTCTCGGTTCGGCTAAGTCGGATTAAACTGGGAGATACACAGTTTTAAGCTAGCGGACGGACCGTGACACACGAGCGGAGATAAACAGCAGGCACTGCAAGTGACATCCGAGCAGGCGAGGGGTGACACAGGGCACCACTGACCTCCCCCCTTATGGGGGGTGAGAGTCAGTGTTCCCATGAGATGTCTGAAAGGTATTTGGGGTGCAATATGCGTGCAGGCGCGTTGGTGATATAGAATTGTTGAATCTCGAACTCGTATAACTTGAGCTGTGGGACAGGGATGGAGGTGCGGATTTTTTTCAATGGTTCGTTATGCTCAGTACTTTGCGTTTTTCGAACGTAGGGGGGGATGTTTCGAGATGTCTGAAAGGTATTTGGGGTGCAATATGCGTGCAGGCGCGTTGGTGATATAGAATTGTTGAATCTCGAACTCGTATAACTTGAGCTGTGGGACAGGGATGGAGGTGCGGATTTTTTTCAGTGGTTCGTTATGCTCAGTACTTTGCGTTTTTCGAACGTATGGGGGGATGTTTGGAGATGTCTGAAAGGTATTTGGGGTGCAATATGCGTGCAGGCGCGTTGGTGATATAGAATTGTTGAATCTCGAACTCGTATAACTTGAGCTGTGGGACAGGGATGGAGGTGCGGATTTTTTTCAGTGGTTCGTTATGCTCAGTACTTTGCGTTTTTCGAACGTATGGCGGGATGTTTGGAGATGCCTGAAAGGTATTTGGGGTGCAATATGCGTGCAGGCGCTACTGCGGTATATAATGGGCGCATTAGACACGACTATAACTTGAGCTGTGGGACAGGGATGGAGGTGCGGATTTTTTTCAGTGGTTCGTTATGCTCAGTACTTTGCGTTTTTCGAACGTATGGGAGGATGTTTGGAGATGTCTAAAAGGTATTTGGGGTGCAATATGCTTGCAGGCGCGTTTGCGGTATAGATTTGTCAAGTGTGACACACCCAAATCTTTAGCCATGAAACCGCGATGGAGGTGCGGACTTTATCGAAGGGTTCCTTATGCATATTACTTTGAGTTATGCATACCTATGGGGGTTTGTTTTGAGATGCCTAAAGGGATTTGGGGGTGTCCTATGACCACAGGAGCGAATAGAGACAATTGAGATTTGTAACTTCTAGAACTTCAACTTGAATAGTGGAAACGTCACATAAGGTGATATTTGTGCCTCTAGTCCTTATCTAGCGTGTACAAAACTAAAGCACTTGCGCGTGCTATAGCTTGCTTGTGACACGTTTGTAATCTTATGTAGGCATGAAAACCCTAGGTGGAGAACAAGATGATAATGTTTGAGTTATAGAGTAAACTGAATATATTGTATAATAAATAAAAGCCAAAGTATGGCCTATGCTTGTGTGAAGGGCTGCATGGGGAGTTAGGAGCATTTTTCAAAAGTAGATTTGGACAACCGAGCCGCCCGTGGCGGACATTTTGGTGCGTGGGGGTAGGGGTGGCGCCAGCAGCGCCTAGATGCAAATTGTCGGGGAACTGAACAGGGTTTGAACACAGCAGGAGCTGATACAGGGTCGGAGACAGGTGGATCTATGCATATGAATGTGTGGGGGGGTGCATGGGGAGTTAGGAGCATTTTTCAAAAGCTGATTTGGACAGCCGAGCCGCCTGTGGCGGGCATTTAGGTGCGTGGGGGTAAGGGTGGCGCCAGCAACACATTCATAAAAAACGTCGGTGAACTGAACAGGGTGAGATGTTGGGTTGTTGGGTATTTTTGGTTAAATAGAATGAAGTGGCCAACTTCTAAGGATAACATCCAGCGGTTCGAGATCCACTTGTATGCCATTATTATATTCAAGAGCTTGTATCTGAATCATGATGATGTTGCGTCCCGTGTTGATCGCCACTCAGATGTGACTGACCTCCGCGAGCACTATGTGGTCAATAACCCATCTTGGTGGGAAGATATTGCGTTTGTCACGAACAAATGCATCGTGAGTGACGACGTGGAAGGCGATGCAACCTTCGACATCTCTGCGGGTGGACTACATAACTGGTTCGCGAAGAAGTACGATCGTGCAAAATTTCGTGGCACTCATCGGCACACGTGCTGCAAAGAAGAAAGGAATACTTTATTAAAATCGAAGAGATATAGATCAAAATTGTCGGATTACTTTGCGGAATTCAGTAATGCGCCTATGCTTGCGATGGACGATGATGTTCTTGATACGGGATGTGAGGTTGCGCATGGTCTCGATACGTCGATGGCCGATGTGGATGGTGCCGTTGAGGTGCATGGAGATGGTGGTGCGGATGTGGATGTTGAGACCGCGTCTCCCTCATGTGATGAGATGGTTGCGTGCATCGATGTGTTGTTGCGCTCACCGTCCGTTAGTGAGCACACTTCAATGCTACGCCACATCCGGGAGCATGTGTTAACCACAATGAGTGCGCCTGCACAATTGCATCCGCCGGTGGACACCGCCGTTACTGAGCTTGAGGAAGAGCCTGCTTCCCAGATGGTGGTGGAGGATGAAGTCGATTTG
Source organism: Cymbomonas tetramitiformis (assembly GCA_001247695.2). Taxonomy (NCBI): domain Eukaryota; kingdom Viridiplantae; phylum Chlorophyta; class Pyramimonadophyceae; order Pyramimonadales; family Pyramimonadaceae; genus Cymbomonas; species Cymbomonas tetramitiformis. The sequence continues at coordinate 125,184 of LGRX02009880.1, read as the reverse complement.
TCTAGAGAGCCTTCCTCCCGAGAGGCTTCAGATGAATCAGATTCGAGCTTTGATGGGGAGGAAGAGGGCGTTGTGGGCCGCCATTCACCAGATGTGAATTTGGAGGCACTTGGGGTTGCGATGGATGCGGAGCTCGTCAAGATAAAAAAGCACCCTGAGTTTGCTTACTTCCGGGAAACGACGGGGGATATCTCATCGGTAGATCTTGATCTATCTAGCTTTCGGGGTGCCTTGGATCGTAATTGCCCGGTGCTCGCGACGCTGGCATCGAGGGTGATGGCCGCGGGGCAAGCAAAACGGAATTCGAGAACGGGGAACTTCTCTGCGGCCGCAAAGGAGGAAACAGTGATGATGGGTATCATTCTATTGTTATCTTCCACGAGTACCCGACTGCTTCAGATGATCAGAGTGTTGTTCACCATGGTGTTATTTACCGTGTCGCGGAACAATGTGTTGATCATGAAGTTAATGAGCTCTACATTCTTTCGCTTGGCATACTCTCCCAGTAACTCGCGGAAGAAATTCTTACAATTCTCTGAACTTCAGCAGAAGAACGTCCAAGCTCAGCTATCCTCAAGCTCTGCGTTGAAGGCGGTGGTTCTAGATAACTGGCAAGTTTATATCGGGCCACGTACAGAGCGCTTCAAAGACCCAAATTTTATGTTGCATGGTGTACAACGCGGCATTTGTGAAGCTGCAGGCGCGGAGGAGTTTTCTTTGGCCTCTATGGAGCCAACGATTTCCCTGCATGCCGTGATGCCTACTGATGTGCTCAACAATGGTGTGGCGGAGGATGGTGGTGTGATGGAAGTAGGGAGGACTGATGCGCTTCTACAGCAACGACTGCATGCTTATATACAAACGATGCTCGTCCAAGCGAAGGTTGAAACGGTGTCCGTGGTAGAGAAGCCGCGCGAGACAAAATGGGCGCGAGGTTTTGAGCGCACAAAACTGCAGACGCTCGTCATGTTAATGCAAGTTCAACTATCGAGCATTCTGGGAAACCAGCAGGCGTTCGAAAGCTTTGCGGATGAGTTCGGGTTTGACGGCTCTGCAGATGAATTTCATCGACGCCATTGTTTGGTTTTCGGTGACGCCGTACCATATATGCAAGCTCAACGAGAGATCTCCCGAATGGCATTAGAGCACGGCAAGCGGCATTGGCTTGTGCCATATCCGGGGTTGTTCCATGTCTACTGGCACTACTTGGAGAGCATCATGAAGCTAGGATGGGAGCTTGGCTTTGCCTCACTTGCAGAGATTTTGGGTCGCAAAAAGGTGAGGCGCCTATGTCGAAACAGTTTCAGCCAACGTGTCAACAGTGTCCGCAGGAATAATCTCGGTCATTCGAGAGCGAGAACTAGCGATTCACGCGACACACGCGAAGGCGGAGTTCGTGCACATCATTGGTGTGGACGCGGAGGTGGAGGTTCGATTAGCATCATCGGCCATCAATCCGGCCACGGTCTTCAACTGGAAACCATCATCCCCAACCCTCGTGGTGCCCACACCCGTCTCCGACGCCGAAGATGCCGACACATCGAAACGGCGAAGGATGATGGAGAAGATGCAAGCCTTTTGTGGATTCACTCCGACAAGTGAACTAGATGATGTCCAAAAAGCTTTTTTGGTCTCCGCAGGCATGTGCACCATCCTGTAGCAATGCATGTCCCGATCATTTTGACATATCGATGGCTCCGGGTGGCTTTGTGAGCCTTCAGGACGGTCCATTTAAGGCTTGGAGGGTAGGGTTAGGGGCAGTTTCAGACAATGTGTCATCAGTGTGATGACAGGTTTGGGTTTGGTGATCAGGGTGTTGTGAATCAGCCATCATGCGATATACCATCTTGTAGCGGTGCATGTCCCGAACAGTTTGACATATCGATGGCTCCAGGGAGCTTTTTGAGCCGTCGGGACGGTCTATTTAGGCTCGGAGGGTAGGGTTAGGGGCAGTTTCAGCCAGCGTGTCATCAGCAGTGTGATGACCGGTTTGGGTTTGCAGGCACGCCCGCTCACCAGCTAGCTGTGGATGAGTTTGTTCGAGTGCATGTGGATGGAGCGCAACCACTGCATGCTCGTGATGTGGAGCGCACTTTGTCTGGGATCGGCGAAGAGGGATTGGTGACACGAGCACTTGGTGTTGATTATCTCTTGCTTGGAGACGTGCGGGTGTCTATCAAAGACGGTGATGCGATACGGCTGGCTGGCTTGGAATATCACCGCCAGAGGGTTGCTTCTGAGACAACGGATTATGAGCGGCTTACGAATGAGATCAACTCGCTCAAGCATAAGTTGGCTGAGGAGTTGAGAACAATCATCCAAGCCACGGAGGACTCCATGCGTTGGTATCAGGCCGAGGATGGGAAGCTCTATGCCCAAAATCGGAATAAATCCGAAGTGCTTCATCATCTTAGACTTTGTCGACAAGGCAGAGTCGTGGATGCCAATGTGAGCGAGCTTGTGGCGAGGATGATCCATCCAGATGTCGGGGATGCAACGGTAGACAGTTGGTCCGTGAAGACTTCCAAATTGTCTTTCCCTGGTGGGTCCAACTTTGCATCTGTGCTGACACCTACGCCAACTTCTCGATCAGATGGTTCCGCTGGGGTCGAGGGGGACACACCAGTTGTTGAAATGCCCGGTGTGGGCCCGCGATCCGAGGAAACGCTTTTGAAGTTGGGTCTACGAACCGTGGCAGATTTGGCCGGATTGGATGCAGAGATGATAGCACAGCTGAAGCAACGCATGATGGCGATGGGGTACGCTTGAGGACTGGACTAGACCGTCTACGAGAAAACGCTTTGCAGATGTTGGCGACGTCACTTCCCGATATGGATCCTGAGAGTGAGGACGATGATCATGGCGTCGATGATGGAGATGATAGTGTTATGATGGTGGATGGTGACATTTGATTGTAAGCATTCAGGTGATCAATAATCATATTTTGATGTCGGGTATCCACAATGTGTCTTTGATAGGGAGATAGGCAAATGGCAGCATGTGAGTGAGACTGTGTGGTTATGTGTTTGTCTCAGGTACTACGGTATGGAGGATGCGACATTACAAACAGAGTTAATGGGATTCGTGAATACAGACATGTTCGGGCATTCAGAGTTCCGACCGCCACAAAAGGAGATCTGTACATCTGCCTTAGCACAACATGACCTTTTAGCGGTGCTAGCCACTGGATCTGGGAAAAGTTTGTGCTACCAGTTGCCTGCGATTTTATCACGAGGGGTGACAATAGTTGTTCAGCCGTTACTAGCCCTGATGGAGGATCAAGTGCGTAGTTTAATAGAAAAGGAAGTGCCAACCGTTATGTTCACGGGCGGTTGCTCGAGTAATGAGAAGAGAGCGATTTTACATGCTTTGAAGGAGCAAACGATTAGAATTTTGTATGTCACACCGGAGTCATTGATGACGGACACGGAGTTGCGGGCGGTATTAAGTGCTCTACATGGGTCGGGCCACTTGGCTAGATTTGTTATTGATGAGGCTCATTGTATCAGTCAATGGGGGCATGATTTTCGCCCAGAGTATGGCCGCCTGAGAGAGCTTCGAGATACATATGGAGGTGTTCCCTTCAGTGCGTTCACCGGCACGGCCTCAAAAAAGACGACAAAAGATATCATTAAAACGTTGAGACTAGACCAGGTTGACAAGTTCATGGGCTCTAGTCGGAGAACGAACTTGAATATTTCAATCATTGAAAAGAAAGAAGGGATGGTCATTGTGAACGAGGGCGAGGCAGCGGTATCGGAATCGTGGGCACAAGTTCGTAGTTTCATCATCGAACAAAATGAAAGAGATGGGACGGGAACATCGGGTATAGTGTACTGTAACACAAAGGAGCAATGTGAGAAATTAGCAACTTGGCTCATGACACAACAAATTCTAGCTGGATATTTTCATGGGGATCTGCAAGATTTCGAGCGGTCCGAAGTGTACATGAGGTGGATGCAAGGGGCGACCAAGGTAGTGGTGGCGACAACGGCTTTTGGGATGGGAATTGATAAAGCGGATGTGCGGTGGATTGTGCATCACTCAATGGCGCATTCACTTGATGGGTACGTTCAAGAGATCGGACGAGCGGGTAGAGATGGAAATGATAGCACATGTTTGTTGCTATACTCGGCACAAGATTTTAATAAGCTTGCTGCGTCCCTTACTAACGCACAAACACAGGATGTGGGTCATGAACGCTTGAAAATCATGCAGGAATATTGTGACGAGAAAAAGATGTGCCGCCACAAGAAGATAGCAATGTATTTTGGAGATGTGAACATCGGAAAGGCGAATTGCAATAGCAAGTGCGACATTTGCAGGGTAAGGGAACATACGACTTCAAAGAAAAGGAGAAAGACAGAGCCGGTAGTACCGACCACGGCGCGTAGCCGAAGTCAGAAGGCTAGAAAAAGTATGTAACTCGTTGAAGTGAACATTATCAATATCTATATGATTTTATATATCGACATGTCAGGTGAAATATATTCGTGTCAAAATATTAGCGCAACATCGCGGTTGATTCCGAAAGTGGGAGTGTTTGACTCCACTAGGGACCGGGAGGCGAGATACTTCATATGCCTAGAGATGAAATTTAAGGTAACCACGTGCATACTCGACATGGGGGTGAAAATCTAGTTTGGAATGATGGTTAGATGATCGAAAATAGAGCATTCATTGAAAAGTTATGCACTTTGTAAGATTTACAGTTTTGCTGTCTGCTAGAGTTTACTGTAAAAATCCTGTTTCCAGTGTTTGTGAAGAGCCTGATGACTTTTTGACCCCGCTCCAAGCAGAACTTCTGCTTGTCTAACCACATTCTCGGAACTGTGAAGTTTTTGAAGCATTCGGAGAACCTTTTTTTTGGCCTCACGCGAAAAGTACCAGAGCCTCCGGTGTAATACAGAAAAATAAAAAAATCCTTAAAAAAGTGAAAAAATCGCGTCCGGAGGCTCGTGGTCTCAGCCAGAGTACCCCTGCCCCTCATGAAGAAAGCAGGAATATAATTTCTCACGCTCGACGCTGGCGTGGCACCGAGATCGGAGATGGCAGGAAGGCCAAGGGGAGTAATAGTTACCCCCCTTGGGGAGGCGGAGCGCGGGAGGTGCCAGCGCCATCGCCATCGCATGGCGCCCTGCCCTGCGCTGGCGCGGCAGCCAGAATTCAGCCTCGCGCCAAGCAACGGCGTGGCGCGTAATTTTCACTCACACGCCGCCGCACGCTCGCGCCATACACATACACGATATATTGTCACGGCGCAAAAAAATGTTTTCGGGCCATTCGATATCTGCTCTGTTTGCAGGCGCTAGAGGCGCGAGGGAACGCCGTGGCACGCCCCTACCGTATTATTCAATCCAACGATGTCATGAGGGATAGGTGATATCCAAAATCCAACGATGGTGGCATGCGTGATGGATGATGCCTGAAGATATAAACCTAAAACGTAAACCATACCGACCAAGTAGGTTCGGGTACGATGCGGCGGGTTGTGCGAAACCAGTATTGATGTTTGATAAATCCGCCTAAGAATGAATCCAACGGTGCCATAAACATACGGATTTTGACGAATCGATCTTTAAACGGTACTTCGGCTCGTAATTGAAGGAGGGAAATTGAACTAGTGGGACGCACGATCGATCGGCACATTTCAGTACCCTCGTTTATTACTGTAAAGGCTGAAAAGTGGGGTAGAGTTACGGTATGGATGATGAAACCATAACCAAATAATGAACTTTTAAATCACCACAAGCTCTAAAATGTTAAGTAACCGTGAATTTATAAGCTGCCTTGTGCATCGCAAGGCGGGCGAGTCTGCCTATATTTGGATCACTGCCAATCACTCTCATCCACGATCCGCATCGGATGCAACCATGAACATCGTGGTCGCCAACATATCACGGTTCGCAAATCAAGCTCATAGTGCTAGATTCGGCGGTCGGCGGCGGCGATCGAATCGAGAATTTTGACCGGTCGCGTGATCTTGAACGCTTGCCGCTCATCGGCAAGTTTACCCCGAGTCCCAACTTCGTCGGTGTAGCAGGAAATTTCTCCGGGAACGGGCTTGCGGTCTTGTTTGTTAATTTGTTTGCGTTGGTTCATGTCTGAGAATAAGCAAAAGAGAACCGCATGCCCGAAGCCAACGGCTCCCGGAATTCCCTGTGCGGAAGTGTACGCGGTGATATAACCAAATGCGACGGTATCAGTCATGTTGATATTAATTCACGTTTGACTGAGTTAACAACGAATATCGATCTAGCTGGGTATGTGGTCTAGCAGGTGGTCTGAGCCCTCCGACACTGAGTTGAACCGATAACACGGATTTTCTTACATGCCTAGCTAAATCGTGAGGCTTGTGCTGGAGTGGAATAGTATTTTCGGTTGACTTGGGGACTGGACTTGGTACTTGATTGGGGACTGGACGTCACCGCATCCGCATGGGTCGTCGAGGCTTCTGGATCCGCTTTCCCCACAGATGGAAAACAGACTCCGCTCGATGTAATAGTGTGCAGGCTTTGGGACTGTGGCCCCATTGGCTCTGCCAGAGAGCTTCTGGGTGTCAGCGTGACATCTTTGAGGTGCACGGAGAACATTGTGGTGTTTATTTCTTGCGTGCAGGAAACTTGGAGTCGCACGACTTTTGGCACTGAGGAACATACGGACATCATCCTCGGCGCTCAAGACCCTGAGTACTATTCACCTGTTCTGGACGAGTTCATTCATCCTTGTCTGACTATAACTTATTCACGTTAAAGCGGTTGTTATCAAGGTAGTTATGAATCAATAAGAATACCCTCACAACAATGTTTACTTTATGCCTGGAGGTTGAATTCATTGCTCTTCATAACCATCCGGATTCTTTCTTCGAAAAAACGTGTTATACCAAGATGCTTTCTTATCTTTCTTGACCGGTTCCTCTGGAGGCAAGCCCTGATACACGCCCAGCCCCGTAACCAGAACGACTCACCACTCCCAAACCACATCTGGAAAAAAAATAGGGTTTATACATTCGGCCAATGAAGCGTCAATGCTACACATTCGTCCCTCCGTACCCATGTGCCATATGTGCATGCTTGATTATGAGTAAGCTTCCTGTGTATAGCGTACCTTATGAATTCGTTTAATCTTATGTCGAAGCTCTTTGGCCTTCTTTTTCAAAAGGTACCGTCGCCCAGCTAGCCTCTCGTTGTGTATTGTCAGCTGTTGGGCACCCCACGCGTCCTCACCCATTCATCAAATTATCATACATTCACATTCTGCAAACCTGGACGGACCTTGTTAGCATATTCATATGCCCATCCCAGCAGCACAGCGCCTCAAAGGCACACCAGCCCGCACTTTATGGCTGAGAGCATACCATCGGGGAGCCACAAACAAAGCAATCTTCAGACTCGGTACTGCACTCCTGGACGGAGCTAATAATAGGGACATCGCACAAAGTCAACTTGTGCAGGATAAGTGAACGGGTTTAGGCCAAAATAGCATTGGGACATACATGTACCATCTCAGTCGTCGCTGGGCCCTCCTTGAAACCCTGAAACCCTCGACCCACATCGTCATGCCCTGCTCATGGATCTGGGTCGCCTCCGATTGGACAAACACAGCAATGGCGGCTCATCACCGGCATGTACCTCACTGAACGCTCGAAAGGGAGATCCAGAGTAGGCAGCAGGGGCACACCTTCTCCCTGAGCTCATCAAAGAAGGGCGTGGTTTCATCGAGATATCGCTCCTCCTGAAATCCCCGTTTTGTGGTGAGCACCGCCGATCCTAAAAGAGAGTGACGGGCAGTGATTGTAATCTGTGGGGAGCCTCTGGAGCCCAACCCTTCCTCCCTCCGCTCTTAAATGGATGCAATGCGAACCCACCGTGGGCTTGTTTACAAGATGTGATCCTACGGTGGGCTTGTTCACAAAATGTGATCCTACGGTGGGCTTGTTCACAATACAGATCCTGAAATGGTATTTGTTCAATAATATATGATCCTACGGTGGGCTTGCTCACCTAGATGTGATCCTACGGTGGGTTTGTTCACGAGATGTAGATCCCTACTTTGTGGGTTTGTTCACAATATGTGATCCTAATGGTGGGCTTGTTTACAAGATGTGATCCTACGGTGGGCTTGTTCACAAGATGTGATCCTACGGTGGGCTTGTTCACAAGATATGATTCTACGTTGGGCCTGTTCATGAGATGCGATCCCACGGTCGGCTTGTTCACGAGATGCGATCCCACTGGAGGGGGGGCATGATGCAATTGGCAGCCTGTGTGTTCGAATTGATCGATGCAAATGCCCCACAACAGCCATGATTGGCAAACGTGTGACACACGCGCCTCCCAACTGCCATGATTGGCACACGTGAACCGCACGCGCCTCCCAACTGCCAATGATTGGCGCACATGTGACACCCGCGCCTCTCGACTCCCATGATCGGCTCGGCAAGCGTGGTGCCAGCATCGCATCACGTTTTCATGGGAGGATGGCGCCCTCACCGCAGTGGACATCTGTGATGGCGGCGGCTCTCGGTAGTGGTACTGACATCGCATGCCGGCCTGCGGACCCATCCGCAACACGGCACACCGCTAAGTGGAGGAACCAATCAGGGCTCCGTGCCAAGCTGGAGGGGGGGCATGAGCATCCCAACAACGCCAGCGTGTCAACGAAGTGAAGCTAGAGGAGTGCGTACCCAGAAAAGGAACGCCCACAAGGCGAGCATCGTGATGCAAATCAGTTCGAAGCAACCGACGATGCTGTCCTGCAGGCGAAATAACTCCGGCGGCCAATAGTAGAGTTGCGTGTCCACAGACTGCCCGCTGAACCTGCAGCCACAGGGGAAGAAGCGGGGGAAGGGGACAAGGGCGGTGTTCAAGGGGAGTGCGCCGTGGCGAGAAAAGGCTGGAAGGACACTTATGCTAGGCGCCGCAATTTAAACGACGGGAGCGGCATATGGCGGCGTGGCGGGGGTTACATAATGTGCAAGGGAAGTCGGCGGCGGCGGCGGGAATGACAACGGGACATTAACCGCAAGTTGATTTGCGGGGACCGTGGTGCTCCCCAGTCACCAAAAGCCCAAGGGACGGCCCAGTCACCAAAAGCCCAAGGGACAACCCAGTCACCAAAAGCCCAAGGGACGGCCCAGTCACCAAAAGCCCAAGGGACACCCAGTCACCAAAAGCCCAAGGGACAACCCAGTCACCAAAAGCCCAAGGGACAACCCAGTCACCAAAAGCCCAAGGGACGACCCAGTCACCAAAAGCCCAAGGGACAACCCAGTCACCAAAAGCCCAAGGGACGACCCAGTCACCAAAAGCCCAAGGGACAACCCAGTCACCAAAAGCCCAAGGGATATATAAGATACCCTGAAAGAATAGCACCATGGATGGCACCATGGCCCTGAGGCATCACTGCTGGGTACCCAGTATAACATACCCTGAAAGAATAGTGGCATGGATGGCACCATGGCCCTGAGGCATCACTGCCGGGTGCATAGTTTCGCGCACCAACAGCCGGGTCACAGCGTAAGGGTGCTCTGGTGGCATCCGGCAGCTAAAAAAAAAACAGTGCATAATAAGCATTGAAGCACCTTTAGCGAGCCGGATTTTGGCTTTTCACACCAATCATCTAGCATTTTAGAGGGGATTGGAGTTTCAGGGTTTTGCAATTTCCATCATATTTTTTGTAGGTCAGATGAGAAGAATCATGATGTCCCAACGACAACCGTATTCAAGGACAGCAATGTACAAGTGTCCGGAGTTGCACACCTCAACCAGGTACCAGGGCGACAGCACACCTGTAGATCATCCATCCAAGCGCGTTCATCAAGAAATATCCACCTGCACCACACTTGCAAGGCCCTCAGATTGCGCCGGGAAAACAGGGAGAGCTTTGAGCCGCACCGCTCATCTGGTGCGGCACGGAGCTTTGCTGAGCGCAGCGCTTGGACGCAGGGGGCACGGGAGAGGGCGCAGGTCACGGTGGAGGACACCGAGGCAGCGTTGGCGTTGGCGGCACGCGTGGCCAAGGGAGCTACGGCGAGGCCAAAGAGAGGGCACATCTGGCGTTCAGGGCGCAGGCCGCGCTAGTGAAGAGGGTGGGGATCGTGGAGTGGCAGGCGGCGGAGGCCAAAACGGCGGCGGCGTAAGCAATGGAGAGTGAGTCAGATCGGACGAGGGACGCAAAGTTACAAATGGAAGACGAGCTCTAAAGGATTCGTGCGGCGGGAAGTCCAAAAGCTGTTCGCGGGCGGGGGGACAAGAATAAGAACAAACATAAACATAAACCCTTGGGAGTACTTCCTTTTTCGGAAATACAAGGAATTTCCGAAAATTCCTTTTCGGAAATTAAAATATGTACCATACCTGACTCCCGTCTTGCATATCCTCCCACCCCTCTTTTCCCCTTTCTCTGCCCCGCTTTGCATAACCTCCGCTTCCTTTTCTCTGCGTCCCCCCTATCCTGTATACATTGCCCATCTTCTCCCTGCCTCTGCTCATCCTGCGCTCTACAAAGTGTAAGGGAGGAGCTCACCTAGGAGTGCGTGATTGAGCCGGAGAATATATGCGGGTGGAACATAGGGATCTGTGTCAGGATCTGGTGTGAGATCGGGGGGCGATGCGGAGCGCATGGTCATAAACCCCCACAGCAGGACACTCACCGCCTGTCGCATCCCGATCACCTCCAAATCTCAAGCATGTCTATGAAAGTGAAACTGAATTTCTACATCTTCAGGTGATCTTCAGGTGACAAATGCACATCCTACAACAAAGTAACTATCAAACCTTCGTTCGCATCTCACCTAACTCAGTTGTGGCACACTGCCAAACCCCCAGCAGCCATCATTCAAAGTCCGCTACCAATCAGCGCTTAGTACCCACCAGCGATCAACGGTCATCATTCAAAGTCCGCTACCAATCAGCGCTTAGTGCCCACCAGCGATCAACGGTCATCATTCAAAGTCTTCTACCAATCAGGGCTTAGTGCCCACCAGCGATCAACGGTCATCATTCAAAGTCCGCTATCAGCGCTTAGTGCCCACCAGGGTCATCATTCAAAGTCCGCTACCAATCAGCGCTTAGTGCCCACCAGCGATCAACGGTCATCATTCAAAGTCCGCTACCAATCAGCGCTTAGTGCCCACCAGCGATCAACGGTCATCATTCAAAGTCCGCTACCAATCAGCGCTTAGTGCCCACCAGCAATAATCGATGAAAGCCCATATGCAATCAGTGACCATCGTTTCATGGCGATCACTGATTAGCACCAGCGTTTGGAACTGACTTAGCACCGGTGTTTGTGTCCAGGAGTGTGCTTGGAGGCGTCTCAGCCGACTGATCTAACTTCATGCCACATTTGTGAGTGAGCATATGGTGCGTTGCGGAAGCAGAAACGCTGCAAGGCTCAATCAGTGCAAATGGCACTGCGGAGCACAAAATGGACACACCACACTCAGGCAGCGTGGCACCGAAGATGCAAGGCACGGCAAGTGCAAATGGCAATGGGCAGTGCATCCTAGACATGCTGAAGGTGGCAAGGCACGAGAAGTGCAAATGGCAATGGGCAGCATACCATGGAAATGCCAAAGATGGTCATATTCATTATTTCCATGAAGAACAGTCCATCCATGACGAGCGTGCACAGTAATGCCCCGGCCAGGCCACTGTGGCGGCTCCGTCCCACCATCATATTGCTCTCAAGATTGCTCAGGAGGCGCGTGAAGGGTGCCGAATGGGTAAACGGCGATAGAAGGGCGATTCCTCTATCATAAGGTGCTTAAAGGGTGACGAATGGGTGAATGGCGATAGAAGGGCGATTCATCTATCATAAGGTGCCTAAAGCGTGCCAAATGGATAAATGGCGATAGAAGGGCGATTCATCTATCGTAAGGTGCCTAAAGCGTGCCGAATGGGTAAAAAGGTGCTCAAAATGTGCTTCAAAAAGTGCTCTACTTAGATATATTCTGGCAGTGGTAGGCAGGCATACCCGGTCAAGATGGTTGAGAACATCGGGTGCTTGAATGCAAGAATGGCTGTCGCCAAAATGAAGACGACAACCACGAAGTCGTTGAGGGCAGAGTCAAGGGGCAAGCCGTCCTCCTCGCCAACAATGATTGCGGCAAACACGGAAAATATCATGAGGAGGCCGCGGTCTGACCAGACGCTGTAATGCGCTCCGACGAAGCATGAAAATATGCATACAAAGACGATTCCGAACACGAAAAAGTCCATCCCAAGGTTGTTGAGCCGCACCTCCTCCTCCTCCTCCTCTGTGCCAAGAACAAACGGGAATCATCATCACATTTGCAGCAGTGCCAAGCGCGACTCTGGGACTGCGCATGCCCTTAGAACTACGCTGATTGTACATTCGGTGTGAGTTGGATCCCGCGGTACCCTTCTCTCCTCACCTGGCCCACCCCCGAGGCGCACGTCAAGCAGCCTGCTTCCTCTCCCCATCACTGCCCCGGCTTCTCCCAGAACACACACTCTCTGCTCCGCGTTTTGTCCTGGTCTCATCACTCGGCCTGCCTTTGTAGCGACTTTCCAACTTCCCACTATCCCAGGGTCAGAGCACTGGGGACTTCTCTCTGGGCCTTTTGACTTGAAAGTGAAGGGGCCACAACCCGGTGAAATGTTACCTTGTATGACCTTTTGCGTCTTGTTGGAGGCCGGCGGAATTGTGTGGTTGCCGAAGTTTGGTAACGTGCCGCGTGGTAGATCTGAGAACAACAAATGGACTAAGCCGGGAAAACAAACTGTGCACCAACCGGATTTTCGGACACCAGCTTGGTTGAGGGCGGGTAGGTCGGCGTGCTGCGTGGGCGCTATCAGATCGTGTTCGGCAGGTTGAAGGCGCTGGAGCTCATCAGAAATTAGGCAGTGCGATTGTGAGGCAGCTTGTAAGGGAACAGTGTGGAAACGGAAACGCATTCTAACCTGATGTTTCTGTTGTGGACGAATAGTCGTCGAATATTGGAGCTGGCTCCGGTGCTGGAGCCATCTCGGGGCTTGCTGCCGACGCCGCATCTGTAGCCGAATCCGCACGTAGAGTAGCTTCCGAAGCTGGACCTTCGAAGTCTTGTGCCTCAGGCGCTGGAGCTGACTCTGGAGCGGGAGCTGAACCTTCTGTTTGCGATAACCACCGTTGCAAAGTACGGCGTGTGCCAAACTTTAGGGTTTCTGCACCAACCCTATCCGAAGAACGTAAGGCGTTGAAGGCGAATGATGGATGGATAACCAGAGAACATGATTTTGACAGACACGAAAGGCAAGCTCTTTCAGATGGACTTGTGTAGGTACGAACGTGGAACATACGGCCTGGGCAGAGTGCTAAGCGTATTCAGGTATGATTTGATGGTTTACATTGTTGTGGCGAAGCTCCACCTTCGGCATTACAGGATGCATGGTGCATTCCCGCGTTTTAGCAGCTCAAACTCGGCTGGCTCACCCAAAGTACTGGTGGACAAGGTGGACAAACAATAAAACGGCTTGTAGAAGTTGACGCGTATTGCTTACCTTAGCGGTGGCGGTAACAACTGCATACCTGTATTTGGCAGGATTTCTGACGAACGTGCAAATTCTTGCACACGTTGAATCTTCGAGCGCGAGCCCTCCGATTCAGTTGAGGTTAGGAAGTCCGTTGGCGCGGATACTGACAGGGCAAGTAAAGCTGGCATAGGATACCCGCAAGTTGCGAAACTTAGTACAAACCTGGCGCAGTTTAAAACACTATCTAAAGTCACCTCGCGAAAAAAGAAGTGTAAAAAATGCAAGACCTTGCGGCTTGTTCGAAGGAAAGGGGCGACCACAGTGTACTGCCATATCTGACTGTTGGGATAGTATTAACCAAATGGCTGTTAAGTGATGCAATAGTCATCGAAGGAAGAAAAAAAGGGGAAACAGGGATCGAGTGTTATTTTCGGGACGCACTGCTGACGGCGATTGCTGCGAAGCAACTTTCACGCTTCATCCTGCCAGTGTCTATCGTGGCGCTTGCGTTTAGTAGGATTTCATTTGCACAAAGCACATACGTCAAAACGCGCTGGTAATGTTTATTCTGAAGTGATGAGCTATGTGTTCATATTCGGACGAGAGCGTTCTGGTTCCTGATTGATGACAGTTGAGGTACTCCTGTTCTCACGGCCAACTCCGTCGTTGATCATCACGCGCAGGCGCAGGCGACGAAGCAAAACATGTGTGCCTTGAAACAGGTGCAGCAAACGGGGCAATAATTACAGTGGGAGAAAACTTTATGCTGTAGCTTATGCTGTAGCTTATACTGTAGCTTATGCTGTAGCTTATGCTGTATGCTTATTTATGCTGCGCAAAATGGTCCCCCACTTCGACTTGGTTCAGAGTTCAGTCTCCTGTATCCAATCATCTGTCACATGATCGACATGCATGATCAGAGAATTCATTAGGTTTTAGGTGCAGGCGAAGAGGCGTAGCCTGCCGTAGGCGCAGGCGTGAGGCGAGCGGAGTGTGACACAGAGTTGGTGTGGTGCTGATGCTGGTGCGCTGGTGCCACACATCTGTGACCTACCCAACCCTGGCGTGGGGGCCAGAGCCTTCGGATCGGTCAAATTTAGAATTTATGACTTAGGGTTTGTACCTATCATAGAGTCCGAAGTCTCCGAGCTTCTAAAATGTAACAAACCTCGAATCGATCCTCCTTGATCGTTCCGTCGATGGAACCATCCATTCCATCCATCCCATGCTTTCCAATGCTCAATACTGTGTCACACTGTAATGACAATCGCTCTTGAGGTGAAATCTCAAAATGAGAAGATTCTGTCATCTGTCTGACACGTGACAGTATTGTTAATCTTTTTAAATACTTTTTAAATTGGTTCTTTGCATGATTATTGATCTGTCTGATGATTGTCACGCGACGGACAACCTGTCACAGGTTTGGCCGCGAGGGTGCTCCACTATTTATACGAGGGAGGGTGTGCAACAATTTGGCGAGGATGCTCCACTATTTATAGTGAGGGTGTGTGCAACAATTTGGCGAGGGTGCTCCACTATTTATAGTGAGGCGTGTGCGACAATTTCGCGAGGGTCGGTGCTCCACTATTTATAGTGAGGGTGTGCAACAATTTGGCGAGGGTGCTCCACTATTTTCAGTGAAGGTGTGCAGCAATATGGCGAGGGTGCTCCAGACTATTATAGTGAGGGTGCCCCCCGAACTTGCTCATATCCAAAATTAAAGAGTTGATTTGGACTCTGCTCGTCGAGACGATTTCAACGAACTATTACACGTAGGGTGAAAAGTTTGTCACGGCGATAAGCAGGAATCGTTGATGTCACCCGATTTTCTCGGTGTGAGAAATATGACCGTTGGACGAAATCTGCCAACTTTGACCTTCGATTCCGAAGCCGTCCGATGTCCAAAATCCAAATTCGAGACCAGTTTTCAGCATGCCGTACCCCACTTTATATCGATAGCCGCGAGGGATTTTCCATCCGAGAAAGTTGAGGTCGACCATGGAACTCCATACTGTGACGCTAGAAACTTACGTTAGGAGTGCAATAGAGCCAGCCAGCTGCAGTTCAAGCTCTAGAAACGAAAGTAAAGGTTTCAACTTTTCTTATTATATAGAGCTAAAAATTAGACACCTTCCTTTGAATAGACGAGAGTCGCACGACAGGTATATAGAAGTTGCACTTCACCTACACGTCGGTGCGAGCTTAAGCTATAAAATCCAACCGTCTCGACGAGAGCTCTCGTCTGCCTAGGACTATCTCGCACCAACTTTCACTTGAACTTGCAAACTTCAAACTTCATCGCGTGGTGGGCGTTAGCAAGCGATCACGCGAATGCCAGTGACGGAACCGATAGCTAGTCGTAGATGCGAACCAAGCTGTGCCCTAGCGGAAGAGGGCTTGTCGCACATTATGTGGGAATAATCATTGACCAGCAAGCCGTGCTATGAAACGTCAAATAATCGATATGTAAATAACCCACCTTACTGTGCTATCTCGAAAAATCGTACGCAAACTAAAACATATGCAGAGCAGTATCGGACGACCCGCAGGTAACAAACATGCGCAGACACGATCCCACAATTGCCATTCGACATGCGCGCTCAAGCCCTCGAGGAGTTTGGGAAAACGTGTTCGTGTTGGTGCTCAGTGATCCCTGAGCGCTAGTCTGCGCAACCTTGACCTTTGTTGAAACTTAGCCGATGGCTTTCGAATTTGCTATTCGCTTGCTGTTATTGTACGCGTCGAAGAGATGGCGTTTCGGATACTCAGGTCCTTAGCAGCTAGGTTGGCAGAAATGTGTCTTAAAGTTGTTTGTTCAACACTCGAAATGCATGCAGACGCTGGACTTTGAGCAACAGCTCTATGCAAAAGTCGTGGAAACACCACACACCTTCAAGCAAAATAAGCTTGTCATAAAACTCTCGGGCAAAACTTGCTCGATGTCTTCCAGTTTTCATCAGATATCGGGCTTCCTGTAGTCAGTAGACAGCGGGTTTTCCTTTATGAGGAGATAGCGGACTTTTCATTGTCAACTGATAACGGGATGCTGACGCCTTGAAGCCGTGACTCCTTCAACCTTGAAACGCCAGCGAAGCTGTGCGCAAACTTGACATAAAAGTTAGTGCGCATGTGCATACGTGGAGTTGTCGTGTCTCGTTCCAGGATTGAAGTTGGAACGCAAAGCGAAGTAGAAATTGTTTTCTTACGCTTCCACGGCAATTTTGTTCAGGTTCAGGGTCAAGTCAACTTGCTCTACAACCTTCCCAAGCCGTGTCTCTTCTCGACGATGTGGATCGTTTCCTCTTGACGTACAACACGGAGCTCAGGGAACGGCCCAGCCTGACCTCATTCCGTGCTTGTGACAGCCCTATCAGCACGGTTCTCTCTCACCTTTACCCCGATGATCATTTATCTGGCCGATTATTGCATAAGCCCAACCATTGGCCAGCCGCTTGTGGACAGTTGCGAGGCCATGAGCAGGCGGTTACCGGCGTTGCATACAGCTCGGACGGGACGCTTCTGGCATCTGCTTCCAAGGATAACACGGTGCGGGTATGGAGCGCGTCAAATCGTGCGCAACTCTTGTGTCTCCGAGGGCACACTGCTCCGGTCCGCGCGGTGGCCTTCAGCCCGAACGAGAGATGGCTCGCCTCCGGTTCCGCCGACTCTACAGTGCTGTTGTGGGACGTTGTAAGTGGCGCCAAGCAGGCAGTACTGCAGGGTCACACTGCTGAAGTGTGGAGTGTCTGCTTCAGTCCCTGCGGACGCATCATAGCGTCGGCTTCTTGGGACTCGACGGTGCGCACCTGGCAGACTGAGAGCAAGGCGGAGTCTCGCCAGCTGATTGGGCACACGGACCAGGTGATGAAACCAACCTCGAATCCTCATTTCTATGCACTGACTCAAAGCTTCTCTTCTTTGCCGCTTCATCCTCAGAGCTTCTATTGAGGAGTTGCGACCACTGTGATGCGCCTCGTGTCCGGATGATGAAGTGTGTCCCTCGCCCTGTCAGTCGTCTTGCAGAGGACTGCAGTTGAACCAGTCCTGTGGCTTCGACCAAAGTTCAGAAACGAATCCCGCAACTTTCTCCAGACTCTTCACAGATGGGTCGCAGGTGCACGGAGTGGCGTTCAGCCCGGACGGCAACCTGATTGCTTCTGCCTCGGACGATCGAACTGCGCGCCTCTGGGATGCTACGTCGGGCAAGGTGCTCACGGTGCTGGGCAACCACCTGGGCACGGTGCACGCCGTGGCATTCGCGCCACACGGAGGGACCCTGGCAACATCCTGTGCAGATTGCAGAGTGCGGATATGGAACACCTATACTAGCGATCTGGTCAAGGTGTTCGAGGGTCATCAAGCCGCAGTGTACGGGATCGACTTCAGCCCGGATGGCACCTTGCTGGCCTCCGGCGCCTGGGACCGAGCGCTCCGCGTGTGGGACGTCGGCTCGGGGGAGGCTCTTGCGAACGGGGCTTTGCAAGGTCCCGACCGGGAAATATACGACGTCAAGTTCAGGCCGGATGGCTCGGAGGTCGCGGCCGCCTCTTGGGACAAGGGGGTGTGGTTGTTCAGCACAACGAGCGCGCGCGATGTGAGGCCAGATGAGGGTGGGGGCGGCCATATAGGCGTGGTGTATGACGTGGCGTTCAGTCCCGATGGGAACCGCCTTGCTTCTGCGTCGGTGGACACGACCGTTGGGTTGTGGAGGCTTGCGGAGGAGGGTAGAGCGGCACGTGAGACGGTGCTGGAGGGGCACACCGATCGAGTCCTCGCAGTAGATTTCAGCCCGGATGGCACCTTGCTGGCATCAGTGTCATGGGATGGCACTGGGAGCTTGTGGCGCGTCGCGGGAGGCGATCTGCAGGCCAAGCTGTGTGGGCATACCAATCGGGTGATCGGGGTCGCATTCAGCCCCGACAGCAGGTGGCTGGCTTCCGCATCGCTGGATCAGACAGTGAGGCTGTGGGACTCGCAGAGTGGAGCCGAGCTGGGGCGGCTCGAGGGGCACAGCGGCGCAGTCTTCGGCGTCCAGTTTGGTCCGTGCGGCGATGTCCTCGCCTCCGCCTCCGCAGACCGCACAATTTGCTTGTGGGACACCGCCACACGGAGTGCAAAGGCACGGCTCCTCGGGCACTCAGACAAGGTCCGCCGCGCGGTATTCAGCCCGAGTGGCGCCCTGCTGGCGTCAGCGAGCTGCGACTGCACTGTGGGGCTGTGGGATGCTGCCCGGGGTGAGCTCCTAGCGATGCTGGAGGGACACCGGCGGGATGTTTTCGGAGTGGCCTTCAGCCCGGATGGCGAGCTGCTGGCCTCAGCAGCATGGGATGGAACAGTGAGGCTGTGGAATGTGATTGGCCGCACGGTGTGCGCGGTGATGGAGGGGCACCGTGACGCTGTGTTAACGGTCGCCTTTCACCCATCCGGAAAGTACATGGCATCAGGCGGCTTCGTGGACGGTGTCCGCTTATGGGACATTCCGAGTGCCGAGGACAGGCCCCCACAGAATACGGAGAGAAGCGCTCACAGCACTGAGGTTGCGCCGAGCCTCCGTTTGTTAGATGCAGGTGGGGAGCAGGGAGGCGGACAAGCCGATGAGGGATGGTTTGAGCCCAACGGGAGATCGCTGCCGCGCTTGGACCCAGACGAGGATGGAGCATGGAGAGCCGAGGCGCAAGTGAGCAATCGTATAATTCATCCGGCCCGAAGCCCTGCAAGCTCCCCCTCAGAGAAGTGGCGATTACTCCCCACATTAGCCAACCGGCAGCTGTCTGACGTGGCGAGCTCCCCTGCAGAGAAGTGGCGATTATTCCCCACATGCGCCCACTGGCAGCTGTCTGACGTGGCGAGCTCCCCTGCAGAGAAGTGGCGATTATTCCCCGCATGAAAGTGGAGGCTTGTCTTGCGTTGGACTGCCACAGGCGCTCGATGACCTAGCAACCCTTCAGCACCTAAGCGTGGCAGAGCAGCAGTTTGTGCTGCATTCGGGCGTCAGCGTCTCATTCTTAATTGGCTTCGAGAAGTGGCTTAGAGGCCGCTACCCAGGGCGCCAGCTGAGCACCAAGGAGGTTGTCGAGATGGTGGTGATTCCAGCGACCCGAGAAGCAGCGTGCCGCTACATCGCACTGCCGCAGATGCGCGGTGACGTGGGCCGTCCCACCTTCTTCTTGAGCCACATGTGGGCCGGGCAGTTCTCAAAGCTGGTGGGCCGAGTGCGAGATGCCCTGAAAGATGCTGATCCAGATACAACCTATGTGTGGTATATACCTCGGACACTCAGCCCCAGTCCTTTTACCCGTAGTTCTCGCATTGTCCAAGCACGCAGCCGGTTCCAAAAGACTGTACTTTGGGGTGGTGTGACCACTGAAAGGCGTCTAAGGTCATACGCGTTGCACGTTCTTGCTATTTGGATGTTAGGGTTTCCGAGGATAAGCTCTATTCTGACTGGTCATTCTGACTGGTTCGACATAGAGAAGCGCAGAACTCCGGATGTGGGCGGTTCTAAAATGACTGTCTGTCCCCAGGATTTGCAGTAGCGTTCCATATTTGGATGTCGAATTGTCCGGTGATACAGTGAGCTTGTTGCTTCTGCCATGGAAGCCTCAATGTGCTGCTTTCCGAGAGGATTTGCCTCTGGAGGAGCAGCATGGCGAGTGCTCGTTTACAGCTCCCGTTGACTTTATGTGAAATCAGCATTGAAACGGGTGTTCTAGATATGTGTGTCGACTTATGGAAGATCAAAGGCTGCAAGTGAGAGTGTGGCACGATGGATGGGAATGTGTCGCAGCATATCCGCGTGAAACGGGAGCCACCTCTGTTCGGTGTCAATGTCACGGGTGGCATTATGGGTGGGCTATTTGCAGGAATGACATGACTGGTGGGCTATTTGCAGGAATGATATTTTCGCTATCAATCAACATGGTGGAATGGAGGGAGCGATGGGCGCAGATTTGAAGCTACTGCAGGAGGTAACGGACTCGGGGCGTGTTATCAGGGAGCGTTTGCCCATATCCTTAAAGAATATGTTTCTGTCGACATGTACTGTCGATCGCTGTGCTGGGCGCTAATGACATTTATAATATCGATCGCTGCGCTGTGCGCTAATAACAATCGTATATTATCGATCGCTGCTCTGTGCGCTGTTGACATATTGAATCGATAGCTGCATTGGGAGTCCAATCCGTCGGTGCTGTGGTCATGGCGGATTCTGTGAACAACTGCAGGTGCTGAGATGTACGCACCAAGGTACGCTTCTGGTGATGGACCACGTGCACATGAATGGGATCGACATGCTACCGATCGGACGCGCGTGGTGCATTTTCGAGATCTGGAGCACGCTACACCTTCGAGGTGAGGCGTTCCTCCACCTTGAGGAAGGCAACTTGGACCCGAAGGTGTGGTCGCGTGTCGTGGGTGATCTGGCGATTGAGCACTGCTATGCCTGGGCACCTGAGGACAAGGATATGATCTTGAGCAGCGTTCGAGAGACCATTGGGATCCCAGCGCTGAATCACCGAGTCAAGGTGCTATTCATCCTACGGCCACTGTTCATGGAGGCATCTGACAGCTTCTTCCTCAATGAACGCCGTGATTTCGATCTGAATCTGGGGTTGTTCGATGATTGGCTCATGCAAACTTGGAGGCCAGGCCGGGTGCTGTGGATATCGGGGCCACCTGGCGGGGGCAAGTCAAGTGTGTTCGGTGAGATTGTGCGGAGGAGCCAGCGCGGTCATCAGCCAGCGTCGGTACCCGAGGGCTGCCCGGCGACCTTTGCCCTCCTATTCTTTGCCGTCAGGCACGATGATGTCCGGAGGCGCGAGGCGCTCCTAATCATCCGGACCCTGGCTCACCAGCTCTTCCTCGCATTCCCCCATCAGCTCGGACCTTATTATTCAACCCTTCGGGTGGACCAGATCAACCAGATCCGCAGCGTCGGTGATCTTTTTGAGCTGCTGCTCCGTGAACCTATCATGGCGCACGTGTCATGCGCGGAGCGCATCGTCATCTTTCTGGACGCTGTCGATGAAGGCCTGGAGGCCTTCTTGGAGGATACAGCAGCATGGATGCAGCGTTGCCGACACAACCAGGTGTTGCGATTGCTCTGCTTGCAGCTTCGCCAACTGCCGCCAAACGTTTCGATTGCTTTCACCAGCCGAAGCCTCTCTGGAGACCGTTCGCCGTTGGAGTACATCGAGCGCATGATTGCGGGCTATGAACCTTCGGCCGTCACGCGCGTTACAGTGGCCCAATTTTTCACACCAAGTGGTAGCAGCGCATTGGCGTGTCATCCTCATCTCCCTGGCAAAGCAACGTTAAGCACCAGGCAGTCATATACGCCCGAGCAACCGCTAATTGATGCAGCCACCGGAGCGGAGGACGTCACTGCCTTGGGGGCACAAACAGATGGCGACAGCAATATGATGCGCAGGCGGATATTGCACGAGCTGCGAGCAATCAATGTGAGCCCCAATTATGCAGCCTACGCCCAGATGGAAGATTTAGAAAATCGTTCACTCAACCAATTATATAGTCTGTACATGGCTGAGTGCGAAAAAAAATGGGGTAGCCTCACACGGTTGGTGGAGTTGCTGCCGGTGCTTGCCGCATCACGGGAGCCGCTGGCGGTCTCTCAGCTCATAGCCATTGGGTTTCCAGACGCCGCCGCCACGGTGCGGCTTGCCGGATTTCTGTTTCACATTTCGGAATCCTTCAAAGTGGCTGTGGTGCATAAGTCTGTTCTCGAATTCTTCACGAGCGAGACGGATGCAGCGGCCTTTCATGTGGATGTTCTGAAAGGCCACCAGATCCTCTTTAACGCGTTGATGGTGGAGTGGCAGACGTCTGCTCAGCCCTCCAGATACTGCTTGAGACATGCTGTCGTCCATGCCCACCTGGGTGCAATATCAATCGATCAAATTGTTTCGCTTTTTATTGCTAACAATATGAGGTTTTGGCAAAGATGCTTCGAATATGGAGTAGCAGAAGAAGTCTATCAAGATATGCTGGAGCTCTCTGCCTTCATGAAGTCGTCGGCAGGGACTTTACAGTCCTCAGCATGCGCAACACAGCCAGAATGTGAGGATCCATTGCCTATCTGCCCTGCTTCCTGCCTTTCATGTTCTATTGGCTAAAGTAAGTGGGATACGTCTGCGGCAGTCCATCAGACATATAAGGCAATCAATCTGAACATGGTATGAACTTTCATGCCACAGACATAATAGTTACTAGATGCGAAAATTGTATTACGGATTGTCCAAGTCGTTTCGCCTTCTCGTCCCACACTACAGTCGGGCAGTGCATTATCAGAGGCCCAATTTTCTGGACACTGGCATACAAATCGATGCGTGATTCTGTGGGCCTGCAGCACGCTGTTTACAATTTTGGAGACGAGCCTATGTTTTGAGTATTACAATGGGAGTGTTGCATTCGACTGTTATAATGGTAATGCCACATCCATTGGGCTCAGATGTCTACGCATGGCGGCTTTGAGTGTTTGGCAAGATGGGAACCAACCCAGCATGGCAGCTGCGGTATTCTGAGCAACACGCAAAGCTCGAGTGCCTGAGGCACACATAAAATGCTTGGCTATAGTTGTGTACCTATTGTGCACGCATTCAAACTCAACCCCAAAGTTGGTGGTCATCTTTGAAACGACAGCCACAACTTCGAAGCTGCATTAATATATGAAGAATCCTGTTTGAAATTGTATGATGCAAATGCGTTCGACAGTTTGCACAGCGTGACATGCGGTTTCCGTTAGATAGCCGGGCTCATCTTGGCCATCTTGCCTAGGGTCGTCTTCGCACATTTACAAGTTACAGGGCAGAATTTACATAAGATACGTATCGTTGAGTCATCCATTATTGCAGTCACAGCAAGTCTGCCAGGGTGTGGTGGTGTGCAGTGCAGTGAGCGAATCTGACGGGTCGTTCATTGCGTTGCCAGTTTGTCATTTTAGTTTGTTGTTGGCAGGAATTGATGACCTTCGAATTGATTATGACCTTGTTCCTTGTGGGAAGGGGCACGGATATTCAATAATTGATATATTAATTTAGAGGATTTTTCACCACGGGAAATCGAACCCACGCCGCTGATCTCTTGACGTTTCTTTTTCGATCGAACAATCCTCTTCGCGGATATAAGAAATTAGCGAGCGGGGCTACGTGTCGCCCTGAATGTCGGTCTCAGACGATGCGCGATGAAGTGCGGCGGGCTAAGTGAAACTCTCTTCCGACCACCCTTGCTATTCAGACAGAAGCGACGAGCCCTTAAAATAGCGACGACGATCGCGGGATATATCTGATATTAAGTACTAGTACCTTGCACAATGACTTGCCAGCTATTTGCGATATATGATATTTCTCGATGCTTATCACAGTGATACACACGCACTCCCCTGTATTTGGCCTGAAACCTCGAGTCTCAAAGTAAGAGATTATCAATATCCTTGCCTCGTACCTTCCGTATTCACTCACAGACCCGTATATGCTTAATATTTTCCCCTCCGATATATATATATATATATTGATATATCGTACCCCATTAGGTTACGGGCCGTTTACCACTCTCCCACTTCCAAAAGGCTTAACCAGCATCGACCCTCTCTATCACTGTGTTTCGGACCACCCCGTCAACTCAGCCGTACCACTGAGAACTCGCGAACATACCTTGATCACTCGTCTGTTTCCTACTTTCTTTCGCGTGATTAATTTTTTTCCGGCTGCATCTTCCTTTACGGTATTGTCGATCATTCCCTCATCACGTCAGCCTAGCAAAGCACTACTTTCGCATTTCAGCAGCCACTGCCGCCTTGGCATTCGGGTGTAGCTTAGAACACTCATTCGCTTTGCCACATCAGAACTCTCGCCGCGGAAGCGCTGCGCAAAGTTTTCAAAAGCCCAGGAATTTCTTCCCACGCACCACAATTCGACCTATACCATATACACCACAACGCTTGACCGAGTAAAGCCGATAAACCCATGCGCAAGCAAAACGAGGTCGGTGTGAGCACATCCTTCGGTTGGAGTAATCGTACACGACTGGTGAGCGAAAAGGTGTGCTTTTATTTCGGGCGAAATACGATCCTTACTACGCAGGTAGCCGACGTGTGACAGAAAAATTTGCGTTGCCGTAAAAGTAAGGTGCCACACAAAACAACGCGAATGACCACGCCGGCCAACACCCCGCGAGGCGCCAATGAAGTCGAAATCAAACCCGCGCTGTTCTTTTGCTCACTTCGTTGATTGTCCTGTTTTGAAATAACGATGGTTAGTTTATGTAATAAAGTAACGATGTTAGTGACTTGGATTACCCAGTATTTTTATAACGTCCTATACTATGTCGTGTGTACCAGGCACACTCCTGATAACTTAAACATATTTCTTTTCTTTATTTTCTTCCTTATTTTTCTTTCTTTCTTTCTTTTTATATTTTCTGCTGTTTTTGGTGTGTAATATTAACTTCACAGTCTTATATTCCACTGTTTTATTGCATGACAAACTCTGGCCTCTAGCCTAGAATTACAATCACTTTTCCGATATAATGTCTGGTCTCAAACCTAATACATCTATATCCTTATGTTCAGTCTTGGCATACAGCCTAATACTAACATGTAAAACTTGTCCTTAATTCATTCTCTTGATCAACACTAACTGAGGTCCACTTTTCCAAGCTTCCCTTTCAACATGTTGCTCTTTAACAATCACTAGCAGGATTCCTGTATTGACATCTGCCATCGACCAATCATGTGCACATATATGCCTGATTCTGGTACTCCTCCACCAATCATCAGGCAGATCACGATATTGCCATTGCAGATCTTTCTGGAATCCACCAGATCCTCAATATAATTATTGTCATTGCAGATCTTCTCCTGAAATCTGCCTTGCCATCAATTATTTCTTCATACAGCTGTGACCGGCATGCAACAAGGCCCTTGCAGCATGCAACCACCCGTCACCAGCATGCAACCTGGCCTCTGTGGCATGCAACCTGGTCTCTGTCGCATGCAACCTGGCCTCTGTGGCATGCAACCAGACATCTGTAGCATGCAACCTGGCCTCCATCCGTGGCATGCAGCCTGGCGTATGTAGCATGCAACCTGACATTTGTAGCATGCAACCTGGCCTCTGTCGCATGCAACCTGGCCCCTGTGGCATGCAACCCGACATCTGTCGCATGCAACCTGGCCTCTGTCGCATGCAACCTGGCCTGTGTGGCATGCAACCCGACATCTGTCGCATGCAACCTGGCCTCTGTCGCATGCAACCCGGCCTCTGTGGCATGCAACCCGACATCTGTCGCATGCAACCTGGCCTCTGTCGCATGCAACCTGGCCTCTGTGGCATGCAACCCGACATCTGTCGCATGCAACCTGGCCTCTGTGGCATGCAACCTGGCCTCTGTAGCATGCAACCTGACATCTGTAGCATGCAACCTGGCCTCCGTGACATGCAACCGGGCCTCTGTAGCATGCAACCCGACATCTGTAGCATGCAACCTGGCCTCCGTGGCATGCAACCTGGCCTCTGTAGCATGCAACCTGACATCTGTAGCATGCAACCTGGCCTCCGTGACATGCAACCGGGCCTCTGTAGCATGCAACCCGACATCTGTAGCATGCAACCTGGCCTCCGTGGCATGCAACCTGGCCTCTGTAGCATGCAACCTGACATCTGTAGCATGCAACCTGGCCTCCGTGGCATGCAACCGGGCATCTGTAGCATGCAACCAGGCATCTGTGGCATGCAACCAGGCATACGCAGCATGCAACCAGGCATCTGTATCATGCAACCACTCGTCGGCAGCATGCAACCAGATCTCTGTAGCATGCAACCCCGCTGCTCGTACCTCCCGGTACAACTCCTCCCCCCTCAAGAGCGGCCTATCTCCCGATGCCGCTCCCGGTGTCTTCAGGTATCAGGCTCCCCGAATTGAAGATGGTGGAAGAGATGACGCAGTAACGGAGTTGGTACGGGGTACACGGCGTGAGCATCTCGCGCCCCTGGTTGCTGTGAAGACGATGGTCCAAGCTGAGCAGTCTCAGGGTGCCCTCCGGTGGCCCATTTACATGCGCAAGGTGTCCGCGAGGTACACTCCAGCAATGGCGTTGGTGGAGGTGAGCTAGTCCAGATACATGTCGGCTTACGATATCGCTCTCCATACTTACAGTAGGTGCAAAAAGAGGCTGTGGCAGTTTACGAACCACTGACCGCAACCGCAGTGCATTCGGGTATCTTCCCTCAGGGTTTTCAAGAAACCAGTGCTTGGGCTTCAAGTACTCGATAGCATCCAGGGTGCATTTCACACTCTTGTCTGCCCCTTCCAGATCAGGAGGACCTCCCGTAGTGCGCGCCTGACTGTACTGGGTGCATGGAGGGCTGGCCCAGATGACATCAAAGAATCCCGGTGGATACTGAGTGGGGTCCCAGTCCTCCATTGATGCGAGATGGTTGGGTTGCCAGCGTGGGTCGTTGTCGAGCGTAACCACCGAGGCAGACGGGAAGCACTTGGCAAACTCCCTTTCCACCGATCCAGTTCCGCTGAACAACACCAAGATTCTCACTGGCCGGGTCTTCCGCTCTTCAAGGTCGGTGATCACCACTAGCTCTCCATTCCCCAAGGTTTCCACCCGCTCCCACGGCAGACAGAAGTCTTCCGGTGGAGAATCCACTTCCGGAACGTCACATGGGTGTTCCATTAGCTGGGATAAGGTGACGCCAAGGTGGGCGGGCTGTCGCTGTTGACGTTGCCGTCGGTCATGCTCAGTAGACTTCAGCATGTCCGCCTGCATGCCTAATCGTCGTGCCTCGAACTCCTTGAGCTGCTGATTTTCCCCGCCTCTGTCCATCTTGTCTCTGGAGCGCCACTGGTCGTGAGCTGCCGAGTAGCCCGTCCAGCGTACCTTCCATTCCTCCACAGATTTACCCTTGACCATGCGTACACGATACGCCAGGATTTTGTCCACGTGAGCTTCCGCTTGCCCATCTACCATTACCGGGTCAGGTACGGGCAGTTGTGCTCGAGATGCAAACTCATCCTTGCCGGAGATGTACGGCTTCAGGCGGTGCTGCGCAAACACGTCGTGAATGCGCCAGTGCGGCGGTAGGGCCAACCGATATGCCACCGGTGCCCCGCGGTCCGCCTCTGCCAGCTCCGCCTGCAAATCGCTGTAGAAGCACTCCACCACGGTTACAGGTCCATGCCAGCGCTTACCGAGCTTTCGGCACAGCGCACGGTCCATCACCTTTTCCGTCAGATGACGAGCTTCGATCCACACCAGATCTCCCACTGCGTACTTATGCTGCTTGTGGCGCCGGTCGAACTGCTCCCGCTGGCGCTGCTGAGCCAACTCAAGGCGGCCACGCGCGTCCCGCAACTGCGACGAAAACTTCGCAGCCATCTCATGGGCGGTACCCACCCCCCCTTTCCGTCGCGCAGAGCCAGGGAGAGTTGCAGCTTCCAGGAAAAGGTCTAATTGAGACATCGGGGACACCCCGTAGCATAGCTCAAAGGGCGTGAACCCGGTGACATCACTGCGCGAGTCGTTGATAGCGAACTCCACGTTCGTCATGTAGAGGTCCCAGTCATCAGGATTGGCACCCACGAACGAGCGCAACATGTCCTCCACCACCCGGTTGGTGTGCTCCGCCTGTCCGTCTGAACGAGGGTTGTACGGAGTGGTAGAAGCCACCCGTACCCCCATAAGCCTCATTAGCTCACGCCAGAACGAGTCCTGGAACCTGGGGTCACGGTCGCATACAATCTTCATGGGGGCTCCATGCTGCCTCCAGACAACGTCGAAGTAGATGCGGGCCACCGTTTGCGCAGAGCTGTCCCCAAAGTTCATGGGCATAAGGTGCACCATTTTGCTCAGCTTGCACGTGAAGGTGACAAAGGCGTCGTTTCCTTGGGCGGTGAGCGGCAGCCCTGTAACGAAGTCCACGCTCACATCCTGCCAATTGCGTTGGGGAATAGCGTGCGGATTCAATAATCCATCGGGGTAGGATGCCCGGGGACGAACCGCCTGACATGTAGGGCATGAGGCCACCCATCCCGCCACATCCTCGGAGGCATTCTTCCACCAGAACCTGCGGAGAACTCTCTCCAGTGTCTTCTCCCGGCCAGTGTGGCCTGCAGCGGTGGAGTCGTGGGCATCCTTGAAGACTACTTCTCGCAAAGGGGAGTCCTCGCCGAGAACCAACTGGTACCGTCCTGCGGCTACACGCCATAGCACGTCCCCAACGATACGGAAATCCCTCGTGGCATGGTGCGGGGCCGCAAGGATCTCATCCCGCAGCTGCCGAAGAGGGCCGGCACGTGCATACTCATCGTGCAGGGACTCCAGGAATGTAACGTCCGTGGGGAGGCTCGTAGCATCGCGGGTCTCAGCAGCCTTACCCTGTCGCACTATAGGAGGCGCCACTCGGGGATGCCGTACTCTCGGCAACAGCTGTCGGGTAGGGGGAGCATGTACCACTAGCACGGGCCACGGAAGGTCGTGAAGTACACCGTCAGGAGTCTCGAACAGCTGTGTGGGTACTCCTCGTTCGTCATGGGTAGGTATCACTTCCACCAGCCTCATACCAGCCATTCTGAAGAGCCGCCTCCATTGAGGCATGCGGGCCTGGATGTCCGGTAGAAGGAACACTGCCGAGGTATGTGCGGGGTCTTGCCGCCATTCGTCCACATACTTACGCAACACCGCCTCGATGGAGATATGACTGCTGGAGTATGGGGGGTTGCACCAGACGTGCTTTCCCCGCCACTGTTGTTGCAGACAATCAGTCCAGTAGGCGTCCACTTGGCGGTTCCGTCCACCCAGGTCACAACACGCGTCGACGTCGAAGCTGCCGAACTGTCGTTGGAGGCGCTCAAAGACCTCCTTGCGCACCTTCCAGTCTTGCCGATCGGCTGGGGGCTTGGCGGTTCGACTAGACGGCCGAGCTGGCTGCTTAGGCCTTCGGGAATCCGTAGCAGGCCGTGTCGAGGTTTTCGGCGTGACGGAAGGAGTCGTCGTGGCAATGGGTTGTCGCAGCCGAGCACTACGACGCAATACCGGGGTGGTTCCCGGGGTGATCGTTTCCTGCCGGTGCTTTCCAGATTCGGAAAAATCAGCGAAGTAGTCGGTGGGAGCTCGCAGCATTAGTTGTGCTTCAGGCTGCATGTTGCATGTTGCATGCTCAGGCAAGCGTGTTGCATGCTCAGCTGGGCAGGTTGCATGCGAAGCTGAGCTGGCTGCATGCGAAGCTTAGCTGGTTGCATGCGAAGCTGAGCTGGTTGCATGCTCAGCAAGGCATGCTGCATGCTCAGGCGAGCTGATTGCGTGCTCAGACAAGCGTGTTGCATGCTCAGCGGGGCAGGTTGCATGCGAAGCTGAGCTGGTTGCATGCGAAGCTGAGCTAGCTGCATGCGAAGCTGAGCTGGTTGCATGCGAAGCTGAGCTGGTTGCATGCGAAGCTGAGCTGGTTGCATGCTCAGGCAAGGCGTGCTGCATGCTCAGGCGAGCTGGTTGCATGCTCAGGCAAGCGTGTTGCATGCTCAGCTGGGCAGGTTGCATGCAAAGCTGAGCTGGTTGCATGCTCAGCAAGGCATGCTGCATGCTCAGGCGAGCTGGTTGCATGCTCAGGCAAGCGTGTTGCATGCTCAGCTGGGCAGGTTGCATGCGAAGCTGAGCTGGTTGCATGCGAAGCTGAGCTGGTTGCATGCGAAGCTGAGCTGGTTGCATGCTCAGCAAGGCATGCTGCATGCTCAGGCGAGCTGGTTGCATGCTCAGGCAAGCGTGTTGCATGCTCAGCTGGGCAGGTTGCATGCAAAGCTGAGCTGGTTGCATGCTCAGCTGGGCATGCTGCATGCCAGGGCGCGCTGCCAGCCTGGAGCAGGCTTACCAGGGCTCGCTCCGCCACCTGAAGCGTCTCCACGCCATCCATCCATGACTCCATGGTGGCCACCCATCCTGGTACAGGGGGTGGCGGGTGGTCTTCAAAGATCTCACACCACTGAGGATTTCTGTTAATAAAGTGTTAAAAAGTGTTAATTATGTGTTAAAAAGTGTTAACGGGTAGGAACTGTTAATATTGGTGGTATAAATCCCGGTGGTAAATAATGATTGGCTTGGGAAAAAGTTAAGGAATTATATAATTCATGTTAACAGAATGTTAACAGAATGTTAAATTAACACAATTTTAACAGAATGTTAACACTTAATCGGAGGGGTGCCGGAGGGAGTTGAAATAGGCCCCCCTCGCGAGATCGTTACACATGTAAGGAATATTAACAGAAAATTAACACTTTTAATAGGAATCATACACGTGGCACTCGGATTAACAGTTTTGCCGGATACTAACACTTGGCAGACTGTAAACGGTCATAAATTAACAGATTTGACCGGATCGTCCACGTGGCATGACTATTAACACTAGCACCACTAGATATTAACAGAAATTCCAGATTGTTCCACGTGGCATGTATATTAACACTAGCACCACTAGCTATTAACAGAAATTCCAGATTGTTCCACGTGGCATGCTAAGAGGGACTGCCGATGCTACTAAAAGTACCACTGGAACAGATACGTTCCATGTGGCAAGCAGGCATTCGCTATCTACACAGAGCAACTGGACGGAGCTGATGAAGCTGCGCAAGCGTTCGGTGTCCTCCTTCGATTGCTGCGCGGAGCTGATGAAGTAGCTTGCGCTATTGCTTCTTGCAACGTACCGCTTTCATCCCCGGCCATAGGTAAGTCGCGTGTAGAGGTACGCGGTTTCCAGGTGGGCGATGGATAATGACCTTGGTTTCGAGACGGCTTACCGGTAGGAGAAGGGTACGTTTTTCTGCCTCGTTGCACACATACACGCCCCGGCTGTTCATGGTAAGGTCCTCAACAGTGGGGTAGGCGGTCACCATAGCCAGGCGGCACACGGTGTCGTTGGCGGCGGAGTTCTCGGCGGAACGCTTCAGGAAGATCAAGTAGTAAGCCTCCACGGTGCCGTACTCAAAAGCGTCGGCCGCGCATGTACTCAAAGCCACGTTGAAGGAGATACGCGTTTTTGCCCGGGTGTAAACCCGGGATGTGAAGTCCTCATCGCCTCTTCGCATGCGCGAGAATCGAAGGACGTCCATGGCATCCAGGGAAGGGCTTGCGTGATCGCCATAAAGGGATCGGACGCACCCCACCAGTTCCCGGTGCAGACGACCCCCCTCCTCGTTTGCCAACGCAGCGGTTGGTACACCGTCGCGGACGAGATAGTGGCCGGTGTCAAGGAGATGGCACACCTTGGATGAATCGTCAGCCCGGGTGGTCCCAGAATCATGGTATTGGCCGCCCTTGGCCATGGCCATCTCCGTGAGCATGTCCGGAAGGAAGCGGATCCCTTCGTAGCTCCACGCCATGTCGTCCACCGCCTCTTTCGTGAGATACGCGTTCGCTATGCACGTGTCGATCGCCTTACCTCCAACCGGGGCTGGCACCACCCCCTTGCTGTCGCCCAGGAGACGCTCGACCCAGAGCTCGTTGGTGCTGCTCACCACGCCGGTTTCCTCCTCTTGCTTGCACAAGTGAACGACCGCCATGCGCAGATTCAACGTCAACATGTTCATGGGGCATTGCTGTTCCACAATCACCGCAAAGGCCCACAGCTCTTTCCCGGCCTCCTTCCGGGGCTCCGCACGGGACTGGAGGTCCCCACACAATCCTATTGCAGGCCCTCTCATAAAGTAGAGCACCGCCCGCCGCAAAGTCCACCAAGCCTTGTCCAACTCCGGATTCAAGTTCTTCAGAACATCCATGAACACCATCGGACTGAAAATCAAGATAAAGTTCAGCATGTCCTCCATGGTGTAGTTCCCTGCAACAGCGAGCTTTTTACAGATGTTAAGAACCGGCTCATCCTCCCCGCGTATGAAATGACACCAACAAACTAACAACAGTGCATACATATATACCTGGTTGTAGTAGCATTCATCCCTACGGTTAGTAGGTGTGGCCATTCCCTGCCGGTGCACACAAACATGGTTGCACGCGGACCGGGCGTATAAGGTTGGCGCATCTGCCACGCCCGTTCCTACTAAACAAGGCACATGCAAGGTGATGGGTGTCGGTATCCGTCGTTAGATCCGGGTGCTCACCCGCGTATTGCACGAAGTCCTGGTACTCCCGGTGCATGTCATGCGGCGCGGTCAGTCCCTTTCCGTTGGCCTGCAACTGCTTCAGTTGCATGGGTGAGAAATAGCACGTGTTTGGGCAATTGTTCACCTTGTTTCGCAGCATTTTCAGGAACTTCTTGATGACGCCGTAACACATCATGTGCATGAACGGCAGCACGTACCCGTAGATGGGGTCAAAGTATTCCAGCTGCTCTAACGGCCCGGCTGCATATCGGCCGGTTCGCATCGGATCCACACCATCCTCCGCGGTCAGCCTCACCAGTTCCTTGTGGTCCTCCTTCGTTCGTTAACCACACACTCGGATCATTGGCATACAACACCTCCCCTTCGTCCAAGTATGTCTGCGAGATGGGGTTCGCATAGCCCAAGCAGTACATACCATTACCGTTAGGGCCCTTAGTGGCCTCCCAGATGCTTTTGAAGTCGTTGCGCCTTGCCGCCACGGGAGCGAACTTCCCCAAGTCGTTACGCGCAATCGTATCGCAGTAGCATAACATCAGGAACACGCTGAACTGTTCATGCCACACCTGGAAGTACCCGTCATACACCCTGAAAGGGGTTTGGTCAGCATCGGCATGGCCCTTACTCAGTTGTTTCAGCTCTTCCATCATGGGTTCTAGCAACACGTCGACGTCCTTCCAGTGTTGACGTGGGCCAGGGGCAATCGAGATCACACCGCAGTGCTTCATCTTCACACGTTCCTGCGGATACCCTCCATTGCACACGCAGTCAAGCGCAATAGCCTATGATCTCTTCAAGCCGCGCTGGAGCGTCACACCTCCGTGCGCGCACACTCGTGTAGATGTTGACTGCGGGTTGGGCTTTGTCACACGTCGTGACGCACTACCTACCTTGGGAGGGAGGTCCGCACTTCGCATCGCGCCGAACCGCGTGGACCAATTCCTGCGATGGCAACGCGCTAGTCAGTTGCGGTCCTTTCACCCATCAGGCATCGCCCATCGGCAACGTTCGTATACAATCAGCCGCGGCACTCGTCCGTTACAAGGAGTAAGAACATCGGCACGGGTCGCGCTGTTTGTCATGCTTCTTTGCTTGCCCGTCGTCCTCTCCATATTCGATGCCCATACCAGTTCGTAATACCCCTGGTTTCTCCTGGTTCCCACTCGGCGTCTCACGCAGTAGTCTGCCACCGACGCTAGGGTGCTCGTTTACTCGTAGCCCGTGCGGACTGCTCATGACACAAGCGTTTTCGGGAGCTCTGGCCGTGGGACTCGCACGCTGCTTAGCAAAGTCGTAGTCCATCATCCAGCGCCGCACCAGCCGCTTCACGGTGAAATAGAAGTAGTACTCCTTGGGACGATACTCCTCCCCGCGCGCCGTTTTAACAACGTCGTACCTCTCCTCCGTGCACCACTCTGTGGGCTCGCCATCCGCATCACGCTACGTGGGCACGCCGCATACCGCTTGCACCCTCTTCCCCGGCTTTCCCTCCCCGTTTTGCCATGCGAAATTGCGGTGGAACTTGGGACACACGTGTATCGCATAGTCCCATACGCTCTCCGCACCGAGCGTCCGTCTCATGTGCCATAGCGATCCCGGCAGGTTGCAAGTATTGCCGCCCAGGAGCATCTTCAAGACTTTCAGGAAGGTGTCGAAATGGTCATCAGTCCACCTCTGTCGCCTTTTCATATCCATGAAGTACCATACGGCCTCCTGCACGGTCACTCCGTTCGGACTCGCCTTCCCGTGCGTGACCAGCGGTTGCGACTGCTTTCCTGCTGCTAGGTTTGGCACGTCCGTGACACACAACGTGATCGCGGGGTCGGGCTCAGCCTGCAGGGCCAGCACAATGTCCTGCACGGACTCCGTCGCGATAGTGACTTCGGTATTCATATCCACCAGCACTGCCAACTCCTGCTTACAATGGCAGTCACACCACCAACGCTCCCCGCCATATTACTACTCCACGCACGCTCACGCATCGTTAGTGGGTTACAGTGGAAACATTTTGGTGCCAGTATGGGCAGGGCGGGTTGCATACCTCAAACAAGAAGTCTGGCAGATCAAGCATATCCTCTGTAGGCGTATTCATTTCTTCGTCCGCCACAAGGTGGGTCTTTTCCAGAGCTTCTACGACATCTTCCACAACGATGTCCTGGTTCTCCTTCGCCTCCTCCCAGTATTCCTTCTCAGCCGGGGAGGGCACCGATCCGCAGAACATTTCCCCAAATGCCATCAGGCCGGACATCAGCGTGCACTCCGGCAGCTGCTGCAGTGGGCAATTGAGATCCGCCGCCAACAGGTCCCTCATGTCATGGTTAACCTGGTTACCGTTTGTCCCAGCGCCACCTACCAAGTTGCCGCTACGCCACCGATCAGTACGGCTTCTGGTGTCCGGTTCCTCCATCACCACCTCCTGCCCTTCATCCGAACTCAGGAGGACGTCAGACGATCCAGTCTCCCCGTAGGGTGCCGGCACACCGCACACCCTGTTCCTGGCATCGAGCGCCACTCCAAGGCGGCGCGTGCGTGCGAGAAGCACGTCTGACCTCCGTTCTGCCTCTTTGTGCCATTTCGTCGCCGTCTTCGTTGGCATCTGCAAGTCTTCTAAGGTGAAGACGGAACGGATGCTCTGCCGCTCTTTCACGATGTCCGACGTGCTGTATGCTTGGCGCGCCAAGTCTAGTAGGCGTTGGTCGGACACGTGACTGCTGTCCCAAGTGGTGGTGGGGGCGCTCGCTTCACCAGCAGCAGGTTGGGTGGCTGCTTGTCGGGGGGCTTCAGCAGTACCAGGGCGTCCGCCATCCTCGGGTGGCATTGCCTCCCGCCGGGGCTTGATGCGCCCTCTGTCGTCAATTGTGTACCCGAGGTCCGGCAGACGACCTGCGAGCTGATTGACCAGGTCGCGCTTCGCCATAGCTTGGTCCTTACCACGGGCAGATCGCGGAATCCAGCCATTATCCGCACCAAACGTTGAAACCGTCGGGCGTTCGCTTGCACCCATGGCCTTCAAGCGATCCTGAATCACAGCGTCGTCGGGGAAGGAGAGTCCCTGAAAAATAGAGCAATGGAGGAAGGAGGGTGTTGAATACGAAAATAAAGGCATCAACATGCACCGCAAGTCCATGTGCCGTGCGTGCGCTGGCCACTCAGTTGATTCATGCATTGCACACATGCTGGCAGGGTGCGTGCGCGCCGTATGGTGGTATTATACACATGCAACATGCAACAGGTGCCGTGACGCAGGTGCACGAGGTGCCAGCACCGCTCTCAGCACCAGTGTTCACGGCTTAAGACGGAGTCCCATACCATATCGCAATTACAATATACCCGGTGTTACGGTGATTGACCCGAAGCAGCTTTCGGCATTGTTCATCACATGCACAAATAAACAGGTATAAGTTTGTTGGCTGTGCCATCGGCGCGCATTCCACCAGGTACTAACTACAGTACTACTGCCTACACACTGTATACAACATGCCGTCTCAGCTTGCTTTAAGAGGTGCGCAGATCTGCCGCGCCGCATCTCTTCGGACTTCCGCGGCACATGTCTTCGTTTCGGGTGAAGGTTCAAATTCGCACATCGTCGGCTGCACGCCTGCGAAGGAAAGCGTGGGGCACATCTTGTATCAGCCCCCCGCCCCCCCCCCACTCTCACCCTAAAACACCTGTAGGCCGACTTGATTCGAGGAATTGCCAACACACTAATAAAGAGAGTGAGTCACGCACCTGGTTGCAGTCCGCGGCTGTCGTCGTTGGCCGCTCGAAGCAGCCTCGGCCGCCAGGTCGAGGCGCAAGGCATCCGGGACCGTGGAACGCTTCTTTAGCAGCTCCGGCAGCTTGTCCATAGGCAACGCTTCTCCGGTAGAGGTGATGTACACGAGCCCCTCCTCGGAAACGTGCACATTCGGCACGGTGCGCACGTGCATCTTGGC
This sequence comes from Cymbomonas tetramitiformis, assembly GCA_001247695.2. Taxonomy (NCBI): domain Eukaryota; kingdom Viridiplantae; phylum Chlorophyta; class Pyramimonadophyceae; order Pyramimonadales; family Pyramimonadaceae; genus Cymbomonas; species Cymbomonas tetramitiformis. The sequence goes on along the minus strand of LGRX02009880.1, from coordinate 88,643 downwards.
AAGCTGATTCTTGTTCTCGGGGCGAGAGTCAAACTCGGCATGGAAGGGAGCGAACTCCATGTACACCGCGGCTACTTTTACGGGGAGGTGGCTGCCATCATCGTGCCCCGCCACCATGAAGTAGTAATCATGGTCGCTTGACCATTCGTCGTTGGTGAGGGCATGCACTGATCGGCCAATTGAGCCGGAGAGGACACCGCCCGCGTGCTCCATTTCGAACATTGCTCCGTACACGTTGTCCGCCCACGCGATCCCTTTACACTTCCCGTCCAAGGACTTCTTCATCTCCTTGGTCCACTTCGTTACATCAGCATCTTTGGGGAGGTCCTTAACACGGTTCTTCTTAGCGCGTTCGAGGGCCTTCAGCCGTATGTTCTCAATCAGCTCGGGCATGCCTTGCCCGGACACCTGCACCTGGCGACTGTCGGCTGGAGGGGCGCTGGCTGTGCGTGTGGCCCCTGCAGAAGACGCCGTCCGCGCCTTGCTCTGTCGCGGAGGGACTGTAGGGGGGGCGTTGCGCTTTGTACTGATTGCCTGCTGGAGGAGGGACATGGCAGCGTTGGCCGCCACCCGTTTCTTCAAGGCAGCCGTGAGCGCTGAGTTCATCGGTTTCTCCAGCACCGGTGGCAAGTGCTTGTAAGCGCCGAATGTGTAAGGCTGCGGCAATGTTTCCAGCACGTTCTTGTAAGTAATTGCTTGGAGCTTGCCATCCGCGGCCAGACGTTGCATGTGCTCCAGAAGACGCTCGTCGGATACTTCGCTCAGCAATTTCAGCCCTGCTGCCGGCGTGGAGTCGGCCGCGCTCAGGGCGTTTATTTGCAACTGTCTTGCCGCTTCGAGCATAGGTTTCATCCTGTCTTGGTTCCTCTGCATCGTGACTCTCCTGCTGCGCTCAAATGCTCTGTGCTCTAATGCTCCAGCGTGAACCTGCGTCGCTGCCTGTGGTGCCTCCTGCGCGGCGGGAGGGCTCCGGACTCTGATGCCCTGCTCAGATGCCTGGTGTATGCCCCCTGCCGCGTTCCCCAGAACGTTGCCGCGAGCCTCATGCGGCAGGCCCAGATGCGGGAGCCTGCCGCTGCCCGGATAGAACCTGCATGGGCGTACAGTGTTCTCCAGTCGTCTGGGCCTGTCCGCTACCCCCAGCTTGGTCCCTGGAAAGGCGATGCCGGCCCCCCCAGGCTGGGGACCGTGAGGGCGAAGGGGGAATACTGCCTTGTTGGGCGTTGCGCCCAATGCAGTGGCCTCCCTTGCCTGGTGGCCAGCGCTTGTCTGAGCTCGCTTCCCGGGAGCTCCTGCTGCTCCTGCAGCATATTCTCGAAGATGCCTGGTCCTTCTTCCTGCGCCCCCTCCTGACGCAGCTGCCTCCCTGGGATGGTGCCCTCGAGCGCTTTCCTGGCGTTCGCGTTGATGAGGGAGGTCATCTTCATCTGCGTAGAAGGCTGAAAGAGGAAAGTACGGGTAAAAGGAGAGTTGTCCTGCGGAAGGGGAAGAGGGTTTGTAGTTAGTTTCCCGTCTGATAGAACTAAGACAGGAAGGCGACGGGTGGGAAGGTCGGGTCGCGCGCTGTGTCGGCCCCCACTGGGCTCGTTCGGCTTCTCCGATATTTTCCCTGCATGATTTTTCAAAAAATATGTCCACCCTCGCACACAATACTACATAATTTACAAATAAAATTATTATTGTCAGTAAAAAACGATTTTTTTGCCCGTTGAGGTGCATCGTCTGCAATGGGAATGCAGAAAGCCGCAGCCGTGGCCGGCGAGTGTTGGCGACCGCCAAGCGGGCAGTCGCGGTACGGGTGATACACCTCACCTTTACCGGCCTTGCGGCAGCGGTGGCACAGCGGCTTCGCCTTCATGCTGTCGCGGTCAAAGCCGACCGCGGGGGGGTTGCCTGCACCCACGCGAAACCCCCTCGGATGCTGCTTCCCCCGATGCTGCGGCTGCGGCTGCTGTCCCCCGCCCGCACGGCCACCACGCACCAAGGCCTTCAAGGCCGCAATCTCCTCGAGGAGCACCGTGTACTCCGACGACGTGACCAGAGCGGAGGGCTTACCGTCCATCCCCAGCACCTGCTTCTCACGTGCCGACGCCCCCTCGTCCGACTGTGCCCATGCCTGGAAGATGGCCACGACGAGAGCCTGAAGCGAGCGGAGAGTGACCCCGCCGAGGTCACCCGCAAGCGGATAACGCACCTTCACCACCGCGTAGAAGATCGGGTCGAGGCGGTTGTACAGTGAGAGCTTGCGGGTCTCGTCGGTGGGCCGCCAGTCAGGAGCGCGGTTATCCCGCACCAGACGTTGCTCACGAGCCAAGATCGGCTGCGGGTCAACGCCCGCGGGATAGCGAAGAGAGAGCCGCGTGCTCCTGCTGTTGGCTCTCGCGTAGGGGGGTAGGGCTGCCGGTACGCTCCCCTTGATGATGTCGATGAGAGCCCGACGTCCATCTCGGTCAGCCGAAGAGTCCGTACCCCGAAGCCAGGTGTCAGCCACAGAGCGTTCCGCTCCACGACGAGGGCCAAGACGTCATAGAGGAGTCCATTAACCTTCTCGATAACCAGAGAGGTGGGGTCGTCGAGGTCAAAGGGGGCCAAGTCCAGCCCAGCGGACTCAAACTCGGTCCGAAGCTGCACCACCAACTCGGAGAGGCGGTCGGTGTCGTCAGTACCACGATAATGATGTTTCTTGGAACCAAGGATATCCTCGCGGATACCCTTGGCCCAAGCCCGATGCAAGCGCCCCTTGTACACCGCGTCAACCGTGGCATGTTGGTCGACCAGGTGCTTCCGCAACGCGACAGCAGCGTCGGTGTTGCTTCAAGCAACAGGGGGCACCACAGGTGGTATTACAGGTGGGGTGCTAGCGGTCGGAGTGTCCCGAACCGCATCTAAAAGCCGTATTGAGGCGTCCAAGTCGGAGTCCCCCAATAGGCGTTTGCGAGCTCGTGTAGATGCTGCCATACTGTAGAAAGCCAGAGAAAAGATGATGCGCGGCTGCACGTTTGGGTGTTGTGGCGGAAATGGAGGGTAGGCGTAACGGCGGAACGTGCGGAGAGGCGAAACAAGCGTGGGGCACTTGCAAATGTCGTCGTGGTCAAAGGTGTCCGGAGCACCAGCCCAAAGTACGTAAACCAGCGGGATCAGGGCAGGTAAGATAACGTAAATGAACATTGCCAAAACCGAGCAATAGCAACGCGCGGTGCCCATGACTCGCAGCCGGAAAAAAGACGTCTACCGTAAAACCATGTCCCAAATCCTAGTCGCACCCAAACGCGCAAGTGCGCACCACCTCTTCAAGCGGCTGCTTAGCCAATCATGGCCAAGATAGCAAGTGGAATGAAAACGTGGATGGGGCCACGACCTACCGGAATATCCGAGTACACTAGATATCAGAAAGTCCCGTACTCATGTGGATAAACTGTATAAGATAAATAAACACTAAGCTAGATATACCCGGAACGGTCTCGGACGGTCTCGGAGTCTAGCCTACCTGTGACACCGCGTGTGTCACAGTACGAACCTACAGATCAGTCAGCAGTCCAGTGTTGGTCCTAGGGATCTGTCATAGGGGCCTGACTGGGACTCCCAGTCAGGGCTGCCTATACAGATTTCAGCAGCCACTCCGCGCGTGTGGAGTGCACATAATCGTGGAAATGAGAGTTTTCACATATCACCTAAGCACTTTTGATGGGTATCGCAATTTGAAATTTTGGGAAGAAATACTTTTTGGCCCAAATTTCAACAAAAATCGATGTTTTTGCCTGTTTCGGCCTGTCGCGGGCCTGTTTTGGCGTTCTACGCCACTCCGCGCGTGTGGAGTGCACATAATCGTGGAAATGAGGGTTTTCGCATATCGCCTAAGCACTCCGGATGGATATCGCAATTTGAAATTTTGGGGGGAAATATCTTTTGGGCCCAAATTTCAACAGAAATCGATTTTTTTGCCTGTTTCGGCCTGTCGCGGGCCTGTTATGGCGTTCTCCGCCGCATCCCACGCGATGGGAACCCCGCATTTCTCCGTGCGCTGGTTTCTTGGTCTCTGCTGGAAACGTTATGTGATACTTCGGACACACATGCACTGCGTAGTCCCACACGGTCTCGGCACCAATCAGGCGTAGCATGTGCCAGAGCGACCCCGGCAAATTGGTGTTTGCTCCACCCAGCAGCATCTTCAAGATTTTCATGAACGTGTTGAAGTGCGCGTCTGTCCACTGCTGCCGCCGTTTCATGTCCAGTAAATACCGCATAGCTTCCTGCAGCGTCACTCCGTGGGGGCTCGCCTGCCCATGCGTTAGAAGCGGATCCATCTTTTTGGGACTGAGTTCTAAGGGGCCCGCATCACTGGTAATTTGGAAATGGGGTGTGGTTATACCGGGTAATTTACCGGTAATTACCATCCCAGTAAATTGCCATTTGAGATTACCCTCACTGTTAAGGAGTGTTTTTGAAGAATGGTCAGAGTATTACCTGGTAATTTACCGGTAATTACCGTACCGGCAATTTACCAAAAATATTACCCGGGCGGCTTACTGAGTTCGGCCGACTCTGGCGCGTCCAATGTCTCCACTTTCGCCGGCTCCGTGGCGATTATCCTTATTCCAGGTCCTGTCACAAGGACCTAGGGAGAATGGTGATGGTGGCCTGGTATTATATATATAGTGCCCATTCCTATGCTTTGGGACAATATATTTCATATGAAATATGCCATGGATTAAATATGAATATCCCGCACAGACGGGAAGCGCTCGGCTGTTTTGTAATTTTAGGGTGCACCCAAAATACAAAACGCATCTTTGAAACTCGGAAGTTTCAAAGATGCTTGCCGGTCGCGTGCAGCAGTAAAAGGCAAGGCAAAGGGTTTAGGATATAGAAGAAGTAGGAATAGTTTTCAGAAGCACTAGAATACTTTTCATATGCTTCTGAAAACTATTCCTACTGCAGCTAAATCTTAAACCCGTTGCCTTCCCCTTTGCCTTTGACATTCCGTTCGCAGTTTTACCATGTGCACCTCGCAGCGGTGGCACCTCGGATCCGGCGAAATGACGATGACGATCTGTCTGATGGCATCTCGATCGCGCGGAATCAGTCCCCACTTCGTGCCCAATATCGTTTACCATCGCCTTCAGCAACTGGTTGCGTTGGCACCTCAGCTTCAGCAACTGGTTGCGTTGGCACATCAGCTTCAGCAACTGGTTGCGTTGGCACCTCTGCACTACCGACACCCCCTGCCAACACAAAAGCAAATTAATTCTCAGTATTTGATTATATAACATTTTATCTAAGATAGAGAAAGGGAGATCATCTATGATCCGAAGGTACTGTTTCGATCTTACGAGTTCGTCGGGCTTTCCAGCTTTCTTTTTTTGCAAATTGGATGCGGGCCATCGACTCGTCGTTAGCATGGAAGGAGCCGTCTGGGGTTTCCCACGTCGGGGCGCTGTCCATAATGTAGGCATATCCTCGTTTGTGGAACATCGGTGAGGTGTCAACGACGACGACACCTTTCTGCATCAAAGCAACCTCTTGTGCAGGAGGTCGAGGGTGGATAGGCTCCTCTCTCTGTGGGGCCTCCTCCTCCGCTTTCTGCAAGTTTTCGTCGGACTGAGATACTTGCTCTGGGGCCTCCTCCGCCAGGAGATGTTCTTCGGCTATGCGGATACTCTCAAGATTTGGAAGAAACTGTTGCGATCAAACGGATAGGTGAGAAGCAGCAGCACGCGATAAATTTGACATGTGCAAAAGGAGGGATGAATTTTGAAACCATTACCTCGGTGCCAAACGCTGCCCATGTCGAGATGTGCAAAGACGGTTCAACGATCTGGAGAGTATTCTTTCTGGTGGTGTATTTCTTTGAGTGAAAAAGAAAAAGAAAAAGAAAAAACCACGCCCGTTGGGCGTATGAGTAAATTAATTTCCCCGGCCCTACTCTGGGCCGGACCGCCACAAGTGGCGGCCTTAATGGGACAATTTACGGTAGCACTTCAAATTTGTCGCACCGGGTATTTTATTTGTCGTGTCGCAAGACAGATTGGAATTATACCGTGCGACAGAAATGAGCCGGGGGCTCATATTTGTCGCAGGTGCGACAATCATGAGTACCACGCTCATTTCTGTCGTGAAAATTCACAGAAAATTTCCGAAAATGAAATTAAGCTAGGGGGAACACAAACGAATAGTACCGCGATTATGACTTGAAAAACAAAATTACTGAACGAGTAGTACCGCGAATATTACATAAAACACAGGTGTATTATACGATCACTTGGGGACATTCATATAGCACGAGGCATACATGAGTAGCAAGCAAGCAAGCATTTCAGATGGATAAAGATACTAAGAGAAAAACCGATTACTCTCTTAAAAAATATTAGCATAAATACTTATTACTACTAGGCTGCTAGTTTCTAATACAAGGATTCAACTACCCGAGGGCGATATGAAAATCTAAACTAGGAAACTAGAGCACAGCGCACGTTCCAAAATCTTCAGAACCAAAACGTTTCCTGCAGCACACGAACAGCGAATCAGTCAGGACGTTGGGGATCGAACCCAATACCGACAGCCAACTGCTGTCCGCATTTCACCCTCGGGTGGGCGTCTACGTAGAAAATAGACGTTTTGGAAACAGCAGCGGAACAGTGGGTGGAAAATCTAAAATTCTGAACATCAATAATCGGCGAAACCTAAACAGAGCTGGAAGTCACAGGATGCCGCGAGCACTCTGCTGGCGGCATAAAAGGATGCTCGGCGTAAAAAACAAAACCTGCAAAAAACGAAACGCTGGTTAGTAAAGACGTTGGGAATCGAACCCAACCCGTCGGAGAATCCCGCCGGTCTCCAAGCACCCCTTCAGCTTAGTAGGGCCAGAGGGAAAGATGCCGCCAGGAACGTTGCTGGCGGCTTCAGAAAAGGCACAGCATGAATTATACACTATGGCCGTTGCTGGCGCCTTCAGAAAAGGCACAGCATAAACCTGCAAAAAAACAGAGCGCTGCTCAGGAAGGAAGAATTCCTGTTGAAAATTGAACCCAAACCGTCAGGCGGGATGCAAAGACGCCCGACGGCCTCCAATCATCCATGTATCGCAGGATGGGCTGCTGGTGGGATGCGGCTCATGGAAGAACATCGCAGGAACGCCCCCCCGCCGGGTTCCACGCATGCACACGAAAACATGCTCGATATGAAATATCGCTAAAGAAAAGTAGCGCGCAAAAATCATTAATCAAACAAAAACACAAGCCGCGCGCTGAGACAGCGAGCAGGTAGGCGCAAGATAAGAGCTTGGAGAAAAATGAAAACGTTGCCGACCAGGATCATACCATATCCACTTTTGTCCGGGCCGCGCCGCCGATAGGAGTGGTGAGATGATCTTGAATGACGAGATGCGTAAATAATTGTAAATTCCGCATATCTTCGGGGTAAAATATGGAATTGTTACCCGTGTCTCTCGTTGTCGGTTACTAGCGATCGGCCGAAACAATCCGGGGTAGGACTGCTGATGATGATGTTGAGATCGGTAAACCTGTTAGAGCAGTTTTGCGACAAATTCATAATTGTAAATTCCACATATCTTCGGGGTAAAATATGGAATTGTTACCCGTGTCTCTCGTTGTCGGTTACGAACGATCGGTCGAAAGAATCCGGGGTAGGACTGCTGAGATGCTATCGTATCATGATTGGCCGGTAAAGCGCGAGCGCTCGACACAATCCGGGGTAGGACTGCTGACATGGATGAAAAACAGCATATATATCTTCGTGGTATAATTTTGAATTGTTAAACGTTTCTCTCGTTGTCGGTCGAAAGAATCCGGGGTAGGACTGCTGATATGCTATCGTATCATGATTGGCCGGTAAAGCGCGAGCGCTCGACACAATCCGGGGTAGGACTGCTGACATGGGCAGAAAATTTTCGAAAAATTTCCAACGGCATAATTTTTGAGGGACAGCTCCTGCGGTGTGGCCTGTTGATGTCACTTTTTTCCAGGAAACCTGTTTCGCTCCTTTAAGGGAAACGAAATGAAAAACAGCATATTTCTGAAAAAGCTGCGAAGCGTCGTTAATATAAACGAATCTTTTGCGACACGACAAATAAAATACCCCGTGCGACACAAATGAGGGGCTACCACAATTTACACTGGGTGGTTCTCATCTCTTTCCTCCTCTCGCTTTTCCTGTCTGAGTCTTCTGTAGAGCTGGTAGGTGCTGTGTGCATAGCTTACTGTCAGGTCGTGTATCCTTTGTAGTGCCTGTGTGGCCTCTTTTCTATTGAGTCCAAGTTGCTCGAGTATGTCTTGGTTGTGTTTGTACACTGTGCCTGTCCTGCCCACTGCAAAGACATGGAGCTTAGCACGGAATCCGTGTCTACGTAGCAATTGTAGCAGTGGTCCGTATTTTGTGTATTTTTCCAGGAGTTTGGGTCCCCATTTTTCGTCGTCGGTGTGGGCCACCTCAATGAGGTGTAGGTTCTTGACTCTTGCTGGTGCTTCCTGTTGTGTGCATTCCCACCCGTCCTCCAGGTCTTCCAGGCCCTCTATCATGACTATGTCTACAAAGCTCGGTATGGTGTCGGGCCCATCGTTTCTGCCTGGGTTGTCCTTCCCGTCGTGTCTGCATTGCCCTCTGGTGAGTATGTAATTCGGGAGTACCCTTGGCTTAGTCCCTGGGTCCCTCTTTTTTCCGGTGTAGGCGAGGACTTTGCATCCTCCTTTCCTATGGTGGTCAAGTATGTGTTTTAGTTCGTCTGCGTGGGCGTCCGCCCTATCCGAGAACATTCCTCGCATTTGTGGGTGGTTGCATCCTCCCAGGGCGTGCCCTACTCTCATGAGGAAGCCCTTCGCGTAATCCACCCCTTTGTGTCCACATCCCTCCAGGGTGCACTTTCCGCTTCCTCCGGCCGAGTTTTTCGCCGTCTCATAGTCTTGTGCTGGCAGTATTCTCAGTCTGCATTTGAGTATTGTTTTTCGCGCCGCAAAGGAGGCTCTCTTCCAGAAGCCGTTCGCTATCTTGTGGAGTGGCCTGTCTCCCTTGAGGTGTTTCATTGTTTCGTTTAGCCAGCTTTCGGTGGCCTTGCCTTTCTGGGCCGGGGGGGCGCTCCTCCTTTTCGTTCTGTTGTGTATCCTGTCGTGCTTTTGCTGTTTCCGTCTTGTCCTGGGCATTGGGTCCTCCATCATCGCGTGGAGTCTGGACTCCTCCGCAACTCGGTCATGGTGAGCTTGCTTCTCGTTTGCCGGCTCCCCTTGAGGTGCTTCCTGCTGTTCAATGAGCTCGTTGAGCATCCCAAACAATTCCTCGTCATTGTGTTCCTCTTGGGTTACCTCAAGCCTCTCCACTAGCTCGTTGAGTTCTTCATATATGTCTTCCCCATCAGTGGGTTGAGGTGGTGTCCCTGCGGGTTCAGGGTCACTTCCTCTGGCTGGGTCCGTTCCGCTCCCCGCCTCCCGGCGTTCTTGTTGCTCATGCATTTCTTGCCAAAGGAGCATTTCCTCTTCATCTCTTTGTTCCATCATGGCTCTTATTTGCCTGCCCTCCTCGTCTCGGGTCCGGTCAGCTTGTTGCTGTTGGTTGGGTGTTGGGTCCCGTATTGTCACTCGTTCCTCTTCAGTTTGTTGCGCTTGGTCGTGGTGCGCTTCCCACCTGAAAATGTGCTTCTTTTTCAGTTGGTGGGTCCAGGTTGTGGGTTCTCCTTGGAGCTCGGTAGTTTTTGCTGTGAGTCTGCTGTTGCCTTGGGCTTGCCTTTCACGGAGTAATGTGGTTACGTATTTTTGCACCGCGAGCTTCCCTTTCAGCTCCCTGCTGTCCGAGTCCCCATCCGGTATCATGGGCTTGACTTTTATTGTTTCGTAGTTATCCCACGCTTCCGTGAGGGTCCCTGTGGTGCAGGCCTGCTTGGCTGCTTCGTCGGCTTTTTCGTTTCCCGCAATTCCTGTGTGGGCCTTGACTTTTAGTATTGAAACTGTGTGCCCCGCTGCTACCAATGCCTCAATGTTGACCAATATGGCATATAGGAGGTCCCTTTGCCGGTGGTGTTCCATGCTGTGGGGTTTCGTTCTCATACTCTCCAGTTGTCTAATAGAGTTGGCACTATCTGTGCAAATGGTGAGTCCTTGGCCACTTGCCGGAGGCGGGAGCGTCACTGCTTTTTGTATGGCAAGAAGCTCAGCTCTATTCACCTCTTGGTCTTCCCCCTCCCACCGAATCATGTGGGCCTTCCCATCCCCGGGCCTGGGGTCCCATACCGCGGCACCCGAGGCCCACTCTTTGCCCCCTTCTTCAGTTTCGATTTCTCTTTTGCTCCCGTCTGTGTATAGGTACGAGGTTGCCTCGTGTGCCCTTCGAGGGGGGGGGTACGTCAGTTGGGCTAGGGTGTCACTCGGGGCTTGGTTCCTGGGGTCCTCTGTTCGGTCCCTCGTCAGTTCCCATCTCCTTCCTTGGGCTCCCGGTTCGTGTTCGGGCCAGAAGTCAGTGGGGTACCTGACAATTTTTGACCTTGCTACCTTATCCCATATCGTTTGAGCGTCAGCCTGCCTTGTAAGCCTGGTGTGTAGAGTGTTGGCTTCCAAGACCTGTTGCACGGTGGGGGGTGTATGTCCCATTTGCCTCCCCTGCTTCCGGGGAGGTGTTCCCACTTGGCTGGTCCTTCTTCCACGTGGAGGTGGCTGTCCTCCCACCAGGTTTCTACTGTTGCCTGCACGTTGTAGCACTGGGGGCAGAGGTCGTTCCGTAGGTGTGGCCCTGCGTTACACATTCTTCCCATTGCATTTGTCATGTCTTTCGTCTTGACTTCCGGGAGTTCGTACCTTTGCCACGGTCTTGTGTCCACCACACAGTCCACTCTGGGGTTGCGCACTTCCTGGTGCGGTTCGTTTGCGTCGTGCAAGTTCGCCTCCCTCATTGGTTGTCTGACTGCTGTGGTCGTGCGGACCTTGCTTTGCGGGCAGGTTGTGAGTGCTCTGCTTATGTAATCCGCAGCAGCGTCTGGGTCTCCGCAGTGTGCCTGCCACCCCGCTTTGTTGGCAACAATTAGTACCCTGAGGTTCCAGTTGCACTGTTTCGCCTGTTGGTGGGTGGCACCCATCCAGTGGTCTGGGGGCAGAAATGTGAATTTGCCTTGTGGTATTTCAAACAGTTCGTGCACAAGGTGCCCTGCATGCGAGTTGTACAGCTTCCTGTATGGGGTCTTCTCGTATGTCGGGTACACCCCGACCCCGAACACTGGGTCTTGGGTGGTGGTGGCCGCAATGGCAAAGTCCAGTGCCTTTTTGAGGTCCTGTGGTGTGTATTCCGGGTTGAACTGGTAGGCCCCGAGCTTCATCCAGTTCGTTGCCCAGGCTGAGCCTCTAGCTCCGAACACTTTGTCTCTGTCATACTTGGCGTAGTAAGTCGTGGTGTTGTGGTGAACATTGAGGGGTGAGGCAAATAGTTCAGTGGTAATTCCGAATGCCTGTTGTAGTGCCCGTTGCATCTGTGCAGGGAATGTCCAGTGGTTTTGTAGGTTCTTTTTTCGTTCCTCCTTTTCTTCTTTGCTTGAGTATCTAATGAGTAGGTGCCCTATTTCCTCCTCGAACGTGGAGACCTGAATCTTATGGTCTTCCCACATTTCGGTGCGTAGTGTGCGTTGGTGTGGGGTTTGGTGGTCTGTGGTACCCACTGCCTGGGTGTACCTTTCGTGTAATCTGAGGAGCTTTTCTTTCGTGAGAGTGCCTATGTGTTTTCCATTTCTGTGGTAACTGTGGGCTAGCTCCCCTTCCAGCCGTAGTTGGCAGTGGTGCTCCCTATCGTCCACAATGTCCTGCTCCGGGTTGGTTTCCGTCGGGTCTAGGGTAAGGTTTCCCGCATGTAGTGAGGGCCAGGCTTCCCCCAGGTGCGGTCTTCCAGCCAGTATTTCTCTGAGGCCTGTGGGGTGGGCCACCTGGGAGCCCCTTGTACGTAGCCTTCTTTTCAGGGTTGGGAAGGTGGTCGCGCTCTGGCCTCTTTTCTTGGCGAGTTTTAGGTAGTCAGTTATGGTTTCCCTCGTGCTCCATGAGTAGGAGTCATTCCCCTCCGGGTGCCTCCACTGGGTTCTATATTGCGTCACCAGGGAGTGGGGGTCAGTTGGGTCAACGAGTAGGGTCCTCATTGCCACAATCTCTTTCGGCTTGTCTATGGATTGGCCCTTTTCAAAGCCTATTTCAATTTTCTCAACCATGGGGTCTATTTCGTCTATCCACTTAGTTTGTGGGCATGTGCGGAGGTCTTGTGGTTCCTCCCCTTCCCGCTCCTGTTCTGGGCTGGTAATCTCCGTCTCGTTTATCTTTGTAAGTGGGTGCAGGGAGAGCCGCCTGCGAATCTCCTCTCTGGGGACCATTCTCGCCTCCCATTCCGTCATTTTGGCCTGCAGCTCCTCCGGGTGGAGGCGAGGGAGGTTGGTTTTCATCGTGTGGGGGTCCAGTGGTCCCTCCGAGGGCATGCTCCTGTACTGTTGCTTGAGGCGCCTGTTGTTGTGGCTGTCGTAGAAGTCCCCCGGCTTCGCTATGTCCCTAGGCTGGGCCTCGCACAAGTACGGGTACAGGTGTGCCAGGCCTTTTGCTATGGCACAGCGGTCGGCTTTGAGGGCTGCATCTGTGCATTGCTCCCTGACGTTCGTTTGGCTAATCGCGTGTTGGCCATCTCGAGTGGTAAGGAGCACTAGGTCCGGGAAGTGCGCGAACAGTTTGAGGCACGTCGTGAAATTTATTGCGGTCGGTGTGTCCTTGGGTACTGTGAGTCTGGCTGTTTGGTCTGTGCACACCGCCTGCCATCCCGGGGGTGCTGGCAGGTCCCCATCCATTATTTTGCCTGCTATTGTTTTTCTAGTGGTTCCTTCCATCTCTTTGTCAGACTTTCTTCTGGTCGCCCCCTTTAGTTGTTCCATTATCTTCGGTATTGGGGTTTGTAGCTGTTCGAGCATCCCCTCCGTTCCCTGGGGCGTAATATTGTACCTGAGCAGGGCATTGAGTTTCCTCAGTGTGTTGTGTTTTGTTTGGTGCCCCCCCAGAGTTTGTCTAGGTCTGTGCAGTTCCTGCGCGTTGTGCAGTGGTACTCCACTAGTCCTCTGGTGGACCTGCTGACGTGGGACATCCTGAGCCGTGACCTCAGGTTTATTTGTCTCCACGCCGGGCCCCGTATAGCTCCTTTATCTTCTTCACTGTGCATGGCCTCAAGCAGTCCGCTCCAAATCGACTGGGCGTAGACCGCCTGGAGTGGCACCATGCCCAGGCCGTATTGTTCTTTTTCCTGCGTGGTAAAAATGTTTGGTGTTCCGTTGCGGGGTAGGCCCTGTATGTTCTTTATGGCCCCGCCTATTATTTTGTCGAAGTCATCTATTTCGCCTGCCGTATAGAGTCCCAGGTGCAGTCCATACCTGAACTTCCCCAGTATCGCAGAGTGGAGAGAGTATTCTTTTTGGTCCGGCGTTAGCGGGGAGCGCAGTAGGGCTTGTATTCTGTGGTTCATTTCTTCCTTGGCTGCTTCTTTCTCCCTGTCCCACTTGCCGGTGAATGCCAGCAGTACCCCCAGGTATTTGTATGTGTCTTCCGGCTTGAGTATTTTGAAGTGGCTTAGTTTGTCGTCCACCCCCGGCATTTTGAGGTCCTTTTGGAGTTGCTCTGGTATGGAAACCCCATTTTTTATACCGGTTATGGCTGACTTGGTGAGGTTAATTTTGAGTTCGCTCCACTGTGAGAATGCCTGTAGTTTGTGCAGCTGGGCTCTCATGTGGAAAATCGTGGGGCATAGTATGAGCAGGTCATCGACGAATGCCCCTGCTGTTGTTCTGAGAGGCCCCAGTCTTTCCTGTTCCGCTGCGTACTTGTGTTGGTATCCATGGTCCCCCACCTCTAGCCATCTTAATAGCGGCTCCTGGTATATTATGAAGAGGAGGGGGCTCATGCTGTCCCCCTGGAGGAGTCCTCTCTGCACCTGTACCGTTTTGTAGGAGGTTTCCCCACCTACCCTGGTGTACATGGACATGGTGTCGTGGCTTTGTGTGCCCAGGACATCTCGCACCACTTGTGTGAGTTCGTCAGGTATTCCAAGGTATTGCATCGTGTGTAGCAGTTTGCTGTGGTCCACCGAGCCGTACGCATTTTCGAAGTCCACGTACAGACCATGTAGTTCCCGTCCTGAGACATTCGCGTCCTCTATCGCATTGGTTACCCTGGTGAGTTGCCGGAGTGTGTTCCTTTTTTCCCTTGAGCCTTCTTGCGCCTGGGCTAGTATTCCTTGCGTTTCGCAGAACGTGGAGAGCATGTTCGCAATTTGCGAGGTGTACAGCTTGAACACCCCCTCGAGTAGGGCTATAGGCCGGTAGTTCTGTTGCAGGGTCACGTCCCCTTTCTTGTGGTGGAAGCAGAACGTCCCCTTTTTCCACATGAGGGGGACATGCTTGCTATTCCACATTTCCAGCATGAGTGCATGTAATGCGTCATGGAAGTCTTCTGGCATGTACTTGAGAATTTCATTTGGGGTCCTGGTGGGGCCTGGTGCTTTGTTGTTATTCAGGGCGTGTACTGCTTTGCTGTAGCCCTGTCGGCTTATCGTGAGGTCCAGTCCCGTGGGGTCTGGTCTTGGTGCTTTTATGAGGCGTTCCCTGTGGGTTGGGTCCTCCCATGGTAGGGGTTTTTGGTCGGGCAGGCTACGGTGCTCCATCCTGTATGGTGCCGAATGGGCCATGTGGTCCGCCAGGGCGTTCGCAATGTTATCATGGCCCACAGTCAGGTTGCCCTCTCTGTCCTGTAGGGCCTGTATGCTTGCTGTGGGGGCATGGCCCGTTTCCTGCGCTTTTGCGTATATCCTTTTGTGGTATCTCTTTTGGTTGTTCCAGTATTCCTTCACCGTTTTGTCGTTGTGCCTTTGCTTGGCGCGTTTCCAGTGCTGTGTGACTACCTTGTGCGCCGTCGACCTTTCCTTTTTGGCCTCCTCAGTGAGCCACGACACGGTCCATTCCTTTGCGTCTGCATTGTCTCTGTTCAGCGGGCCTTTCATTTCCCCTTCCTTTAGGCCTTGGAGGGTTGAGTGTTCCGTTTGCGGGTTTCGTAGGTGTCGTTTGGTTTGCTTGTGTGATCTCATCTTGAGTATCGCGGCATCCTTTTCTTTCCTGTCCTTTTTGCTCATTAGCAGGTCTTTTGCCCCTCGGTCGGAGGAGCCTCCGACTACCCTGGTGGGTAGCTCCTCGTCTCGTAGTGCACATTTGTTTGCTCCGGTGAGTATGTTTAGCACAGTTCCCCCCGCTCTGTCTATGGTAGCGTGAGCTACCTGCCGGTTGCCCTCTTCCCTACTTTGGGTGGCCATTTCCGTTATCAGCTTCAGTTCAGCTGTTCTGGCATAGTCATGTGTTTTAAGGAGGACACTTTGGAGTGTTTCCCTGTGTGTTTTGCACAAGGGCGTGTCCAGTTTTATATGCCCTGGTTGGGGGTCGTGGTCCACGTACGGTTCGTGAGTGTCTATGCTATCCAACCGAAGGGTCGCGAGGCTCACCATCACATGGTCACTCGTGTGGTGCTGGGTGAGGTGTGAGGTGCCCCCTATCTCGTATTGCGCCCGTTTGTTCCCTGACGCCAGCCATCTGTCTATATTTCTGTTTTCCGCCCAGTTCAGCGTGGTATTGACTGGCGGGCCTACATTGCGGAGGTCCAGCTCCCCCGCAAGTTTCATCCATTGTTTGTCGGTTTTTGTCACCCCCTTGCCCGTGCTGGTGTTGCTTGCATTGAGGTCCCCACCAATAACCACGTGTTCATTTGCTTTGTCCATGGTTTCTCTGAGCAGGTTAGTCGTATACTCGAGTATTTTGTTCCTGGTTTTCCGCTCCTCTGCCCCTGGTGGGTTGTAAATGCCTAGCACGTGGTACATCACCCCTCCTGGCAGGTGTAGTACGACATGTAGTAGGTACCCCTCAAGGTGCTTTGCGGGGACAACATGGTGGTTGTGTGCGTGGCTGTAGGGGTTGCCGAGGAGTATTGCTACTCCTCCTTTCACTGCTGCGTGTTCTACAGCGCCTCCTGTCATTGGTACTTCGGTTTTGGTGCCTATTGCGGTGTATTGCATGTCTCTGAACCTCCTCATCACACTGTCGTGTGCATGCTTTACCTCCGTGAGGACTATCACCTGTAGGCTCTGTTGGTTTTGGCTCCTCTTTCTGACGACCTCGGCCAGGTCAAGGCACGCATCGCTTTGCCCTGCCATATTCCACGTGAGCATGTGCAGGCGGTCCTCCCCTATGTTCATTTTCGCTGGTTCCGCTGGGGGGGGTCGTCGTTCTTGGAGGTCCTTGCTTGCCTCAGGTGCCTCATTTTGCGGGGCCTCAAGCTGCTCCCATTGTGCTGTTGGTTCTTCTCTCTCCCCCCCCTCCTCTTCGTCCGAGTGGGTTCCCAGTGGTCGTTGTTCACCATGTGTGTGCTCGTCGTCGCCCGGTGGCGCCGTTGGGACCAGTCTGTGGAGCCATTTCCATAGGCTTTGTTGTTCCGTAGCACTTACGTATTTTCCCACTTGGGTTTGCGGTGCATGTCCCCTGACTTCTGGGTTCGCGTTCGGGCCACCGTTGGGTCTCTGGGTTTCCGTCTCTTTCTGGTCGTCTTCCCGCGTTTCCCTTTGCCCCTCGGCAGTGGCCATCTTCTCTTTTACGAGTTGTTGTATGGATTTTCTGTAGGCGTCTATCGCCGCTCTGTTAGTGGGTCCCCACTTGCTGACTGCCTCATTGAAGTGAGTGGGCCAGTGCCCCTCTGGGCATGTTTTCTGGTAGTGCATCCACGCTTTGGTGGCCATCAGGGTCCACGCTCCACAGCTATAGTGGTCTTGCGCACTTTGGTTGCCTATATTCATTAGCTCAACTGTCACCTGCTTGCCTAGCGCCTTGGCCAGCTGTTCTGCCCAGTTGGTTATTTCCGCCGTTAGTCTTTGGGTGTTACGCCTGGTTGCGTTGGTTCTCCCATTCGAGGAGTCATACACCCAGAGCTTCAGCGTGTCGTTTCCTTTGTCCGGTCCGGCCAGCACCACCCTCCAGTGCTTGCCATCGCACACTTGTATGGAGAAACTTTGGGCGCTCCGGAGCAGTCTCAGCGCCTTCGTGGTGTGTGGCCCACCGCTGTTTTCTGGTTTAAGTGTTTCCCGCATCGTGGCTATCACCAGGGGGAGCATTGGGTCATCCTCGTATAGTGAGTGGGCTTGCTGCATCTGGAATGCGTTTATCCGTCCCTTTTTCTCGAATAGTCCCTGAGTGGTGGTATTAAACGGGTACTTTGCCATGTGTTCCTGGCTGCCCCCACCCGTCATGCTTGTTCTCCAGTAGCGGTTTTGTTGCCGCATCTTGTGTTCCACCTCCCTCATCAGCGGTCTACCTCTTGTTGGGGTGCCTTCCTTTATCGCCGTTACTGCGTATGCTGGCTTCCATGTTCTAACGAACATGGGTTTGCCGTTGCGGTAAATTATTCTGAGTAGTTTGTAGCCCTGGGGTGGCCTTGTCCACGGTTTCGCCGCGTTCCTTACCGCGGTTAATTTTCTTCTAGCTCTGCGGCTGCGCGTTGTGTTGTTATGTCCAGTGCCGTTTGTTCCCCACATGCGTTCGGGTGTTATCCCCCACCACGTGAGCATGGCTATCAGTGTAATGAGTATCGGGGTTACAGCTAGCGCAGCACTTTGCAACGTTGTGTTGGCATCGTGTCGTGAGCCTCTATTGCAGCATGCCTTTGTTCGCATCTGTGCTGGGTTTGTAGTTACAGCGTTACATTCCCCTAAATATGCTGCTGTAACTCCCCTAACATTTTCTCCGGGGTGTTTCTTGTATTCGGTGTACTGTCCCACTATTGTGTGAGAATTTGGCAGTATTTCATTGAGTTTTCCAGTTTTTCGAATTTTAACGTAGAGCATTTTCAGGAATTCGCTTGTGGTCGAGAGGCGGCAATTTGTTCCCATATTTCGTGTATGTCGTCCCCACGCCTTCCTGAACCTTCCCCCAAGTTTTCCTATTGCACGAAATAGAATACTGGGCCCCACAGCGTATTTTGCATCTTTTGCTGTTAGGGTTCTGTTAGGGTTGGCTGAGGCGTGGTGGTTGTTTCGCTGCGGTTGGGTGGGCGGTATCGCCGCTTTCAGTTGGTGGGGGAGCTCATCTCGGGTTGTTGCTGGTAGGGCAGGGGTATAGTTGTGTTTGCTGTCAGCTGGGTTTATGGTTACAGCGTTACATCGCCCTAAACCACAGTTTGTAACGCCCCTAATGCCCTTTTTGAAGTGGTCCCCGTTTTTTATGTGTCCACTCATAGTTGTGCAGCAGTTTCGGGTTGTTCGGCCATGTTTTGCGAAAAGGCATGTTTTTACGTAGAGCATTTTTAGGAATTCGCTTGTGGTCGAATGTTGGTAGTTTGCCCCAATATTTTGTGTGTGGCACTCTTCTGCCCTTCTGAGCCATACCCCAAAGTTTTTTTGTCTTCCCTATCATTATATAGGCCTGTGTGAAGCCATTCGCTGTCTCGTTTGGTAGGGTTTCGGTAGGGTTCGCCTGTATATTGTGGGGGTACCACTTCAACTTATTAGGTGAGAGTGTGCTTTTGTTATCTTTTGCAAAGTACAGTGTGCATCTTCGCCGGGGCGTGAAATTGCAGCAGGGCCTTATCGTAGCCCTTGGCAGGCATTGGTTAATATCGGAGTTAGTAAGTTGGGTAAGGCACGTGAATATCGTACTGGGGAGGCTTGGGGTATCCCTGCTGCAGTTAAATATTTTAGACATGTCTGGGTGCATGTTGTGCCTTATATGTCGGTTGCTTTTCTTTGTTAACTTATTACAGTTGTCGCGGTGGAAGTGTGGGGGTTTAGCATCTGGTGCTCCCACCTTATCATGCACTTTGAGGTGGGCGGGGTGTGCCTTACAGGGGTGCATTGAGTTCAGACCCGAGCCCAGTCTCCATGCTGGGTGGCTATGCTGTGCATCATGGGCTCGTGTCTTAGGCCCCTTGTGGAGTGCATTGGCATGGCAGAGCATGGTATGAATGGGGTGGCTCAATAATAATAATACAGTTTCTAGGCTGTCTAGTCTAGGATTGTCACTGTCTATGTTTCCTGTGTTTCTCGTGACAGCATGGCTTGCTGGCAGAGTCTCCACCTCCTCCAGGGTCTCGGTGGTGTGTCTTCCCCCTGCTTGATGGCACCCCCCGTTCCTGCTTGGTGTCCGGATGCCCCTTGATGCAGTGACTGCCAGTTCAGACAGAGGTGTGGGTTTCGTCGTGGGCACCTTATGCAGGGGGTCTGGGCTCTTGCTTGCACTTATGGGGTGCTTTCGCTGCTCATAGATCTCTGTTTCAGTAGGCCCCCCTTCGCACAGTGAGTATGCCTCCCCCCGATCGTGTGTCAGGAGTGCAGGTTCGGGTGTGGTTAGTGTTACCTTCGCAGATTGACGGGTGGTCCTCCTCGTGGTCAGCTGTCCAGAGGCTGGGACCCCAGTGGGTATGTCCGCTGGGGTCCCTTGCCCTCTGGCCCTCTTGGCTGGGGGCTCTGTTGGCCTGGGCTGCTTTCTCGGTATCTTGGCAATGGCCTTTTTCTTCACACCCAGACCCGTGCTCCTGCCTGGTCGGCCCTCTCCGGGCGCAGGTCCCCCCCTGTAGGGGATTCCACCGTAGGGAGTGTCCCCACTTTCTGCTGCACGGTCCGCCATAAACTTGTCGTACTTGGCCTTTCGGGCCTCAGGTGTGTCCGTGGCCACATACTGGAGCTTCTCACGCAGTGAGGGCTGAGTACTGCCTTCCTCCTTGGAGGATGTGTCAGTGCCCTTTGCTGTCCACCTCTTCAGACCCCCTTCCGAGCTGGCTTCGTGCCTGTCCTCTTCGGGGGCCTTGGTGAGGCGGTTCGTGAGACTTACCAGCGTGTCCACCATGGCTTGTCCAGTGCTCTCATAGGTGGAGTGAAAGTTCTTGATCCCCGTGGTGATGTCGTTGTGCCTCTTGGCTGCCGTGGCCTCGATGGCCTCAGTGTTAGCAGCCGCTGCCGCTGCCTTCTGGTTAAGGAGCTCCAGCTCGTGCCCGATGTGGGACAACAGGCTCTTCGTCTCAGGGGTCGTTGACGACGTCGGGGGGGCTTGAGCGGTTGCCTGTTGCATCTTCCTCAGGCACTCCTCCGTTGTCTTCTGCACGTTGTGTATGGCAGCCTCGCTCGTCGCCCTTAGTGTTTTCTCGTCAGGCGTACCCTCCTGGCGCTGGTGGTGGGGGGTCGCTGCCTGCTTGTTTCTGGATTTTGAGCCCATAAGGCTCCAGCGCCCAACCTCCACCTTCACCGGGATGAAGACCTTGTCGCCAGTGTCCTTGTCGTCGTTGAGGTGGACGTCTACCGTGATAAAGCTACCAGCTGACACCAGCAGGTCGTACGCAGACTCCGTGAGGATTGCGTAAAAGTTTATGGTGTCGTTGCTGTTTCGCTTCCACTGCAGTAGCGACTCCACCGTGCTGTCCGATGGTGCCCACCTCGGTGTCCCGAGATGCTTCTCGAACACGAGGTAGGCGTCTTCGCCGTACGGCGGTTGCTTGTGCCGGAGTGCTAGCTCGGAGAGCTTCTTGGTGATGGCACCGACTATCCGCTTGCGGTGCCCCACGAATAGTTGTTGGCTGTAGTCGATGACAGCTATCTCTCGCAGGCTGAGTGCCTGCTTGTCCGCCGCCGATGGCAGCAGCCCCTTTCTTGTGGGGAAGCCGAAGTCAAGGAGCTTGTCCTTGATGAGCAGTTCAGCCAGGTTCTGGTCGTGTGAGACAAGAAATAGTACCTCCCGGATGTTGTTGTCGGCAGGCGTCTCGTCTCGTGCTCCTTTTCGGATGCGGGCGATGGCCGCGCTGCCGTCCCACCCTCGTTGGGTGACTAAGTTGCCCAGGATGACGGCTGCTTGAACCACTGTCACCCCCCTCAGTTGGGGAGATGACACCTGGACTGTTCTCGAGCGCAGTGTCCCCGTAGGCTGTCTGTAGGGGGACCACACGTACACCCTCGGAATGACCCGTGGTGGCTCGATGTCTACCCACGGGTCGTCAACGACGGTCATGGGAACCAGGAAGTTTGTATTGAAGAGGACGAACAGCGCCATAGGCCTCTTCTTGAAGGCAAGGTCGATCTGTATGACCTTGCCTTCACGGTCTGTCCAGAGCTGTGTATGCTCTATGTTAAATATTTTGGCGTCCTCACCCAGTTCCAGCGCGCGTCGGATGACGTCGGCTAGGTACCTCAGGTAGAGGAGAGTGTACCTCTGAGTTTCTCTGAGGTCGGTGATTTTTATTTGTGGGGACCCTTGCAGAGGGAGTCCGTACTTGTTGGTCTCCTCCGGGGCTAGGTCACAGCCAGTGATTGGCCGGACGTGGCGGAGGATTTGGTGCCCCGCGTTCCCCCCGTGCTCTTCGGTGTCTGTGGCTGCTTCCGGGAGTCCCAGCTTGCAGAACTCCTCCGGCCTGTCCTCGGCGAACGGGAGGTCCCTCGTGTCCTCCCACCAGGAGGTAACGATGTTCTCGATCTCTTCCTCCCGGTTGGTGCCCAAGGCTACCCTTGTTGGCAGCTTGGACACCTCGTCGATTGCCTTGGCAACCGACGGGATGTTGTCCCCCTTGGGGGACGCAGCATGCTTGTTGTAAGCATATGGCTGCAGCAGCGCGTTGGCCACTATTCTTGTTGGGACTCGTCCCTTATTCGTCCCCGTGGGGTCCTCAGCCCGTAGGCCGGTGGGGCTCGTGGCACCCGATTTTTTCTTTTGTGTGTTCTGTTGTTTGTCCGGCTTGAAGGTTTTCACTTCAGCCGTGCCCCACCTGAACTGCTTTCGCGGTTCAGGTTCCTCGTAAGGACTCGGGGGCCCGGAGAGATCAACCTCTCCCAGAGATGTCGGAGTTGCCGTGGCTTCCCCAGGTGTGTTCAGTTCGGTGGGAGTAGAGAACTCTTCCTGTGAGAGCTCGGTGGTCTCACCCATGGGCGAGTCCTGCGCGTCCAGGACCGGCATACTCACGATTTCTGGTAGTCGCGATCGTTTGGTTGGAGGTTTGGATCCCTCCGCTACTCGTTTGCGACTCCCGTCCGTCCTCGATTTGGTTCTTGGACGGAGTGCTTTTAGGAGCTGCGCGTTGAGCATTTTACCGGGATTCTCGGGGAGGGGTTTTTGAGTGTGCTGTCGTGCGTTGTTGAGGGTTTCGTCGCCGCTCTGGGTGCCGTTTTCGCCCTGCGCGTTCAAAAAACCGTTAACTTGGTGCTGGAAACGGCCATCAAAACAGCAGGGCGGGAGCGGGTGGGCCAAATCTGCATGTGGCCGTTGTGTCTCCTGTCCTGTTGTGGTTGGCACTGTCCATGTCTGCGTGCCGTTAAATCCTGCGAGCACAGTCAGTAAAATTTGTACATATTTGAAATTTATTTTTGGGTCCGCGGCTCGGACTAGGTGGCACGCTCAGGCGGCTTCGCGAGAAGTGTTTCTTTGAGTGGACTCGAGAATAATCCGTGTACTGCTCGGTGTGAATCTCATGTCTCAGATTCACAAGTTCAGTGAAGTACTTGAGCATCTTTGGGAAATATCGTTCACTCAAGTAATCTGCGCCATCAATATTCTGCGAAACTGGGCCGACTCGCTCATTGTCATTCGTGGCAATGCAGTACTTTGAATGGATAGCTTTGAAGATATCTTGACGGCGGAAATCCCGGTTCATGATGAAAGGCGATTTAGCAAAGCAGTCAGAGGCAGGAATGTACGTGTCGGACACTGCACCCTTGGGTCTCTTTTTTACGGATTCCGCGCCAGGGCAAATGGATTTATCCATTGCCAGCATAATGCCTAAGAAGCGAGGATGCTCTGCAACACACTAACCAGATTCTGTCATGAAGAGTACATACATTTTGAATACGTGCATTGAACAGTTACGAATGGAAAAGATCGATACCTTGGGCGTCCTTCGGGGCCATATCGATATACGTCTTTAACAATCGTTCAACATCGGCCATCTCGGTGCCATGGTCAGGTTCAGGGATTTCAAGTAGGTGACCAACTGACAATAGTTTGTCGATGATGACTCCAGCTAGGAGGTGATTAGGTCCAGCTGCATTAGAAAAGAAGGAATGAATTCGAAAGGCTGGATTAGAAAAGATAAGCAGAAGATAAATAATGCCTGAATTAGAAGGGGAAGGAAAACGAAGGGAAGAATGAGAGAAAATATTGACCTTTCCCCCCTCTATTTACGTTACTCTTCGGCAGAGTTTGATCAAAGTCCACGAACGGACAGCATCCCAGAGCGTTTTGATCAGCGACCACGAGTGCAAACGGTTTGAACTCCTTGTCCACTGTATTTGACTTTGGGTCCCCTTTGCGGAACATGCCATGTATGAATCACAAGCATCAACTCGCCGACAAGACTTTCACCAGGCTTTGGAGTCTTGAGGAGTGGATACTTGTGATTTTTTGGGATGATGCTGATGCTCCACCATCCCAGACAATATGCACCCCATGTTGGAGAAGAATGCATATCTGCAAGGACTGGAACCCTGTACTTCTGATTATCACAAAGCTGCCGGGCAAATGAAGACTCGTCCATTGGATCATCCGAAATCGAATCCTCTCCGGAAGAACTCATAACCCTGTATGTCACCATGCACAAAACACAAATTAAGCAAACATAAATCATGAATGATATAAATATAAAACGGCCCTGCTAAAGCCGCCCTCGAGGTTTAGCAGACTATCGTGTTCAAGGTTTGGCCAAGATGATGTATTGGCAACCTAATCAGGATGCGGGAACTCGGATGCGTAATACCAAATGATAAAGACCCGAGCTCGAAGAGCAAAGCACTCTTCAAATGTGCTGAAATTCACAGCGGAAGTTACAGGTATGTATCATATTCGCGAAGGGGTGGCGAAGGGGTCTCCTAAAACTGCAGGAGGTGGTGGTGGTCCTGGGTCCGCATTGGCATACCTTGCGCTAAAACTCTGTGAAAGGTCTTAGTGTTGAAACCTGCAAACAACACACACCAAATCGAGTACAACATTAAAATAACATCATATTCACTGGAGCGGCAGGGCTTTATAACACAATAAATAATATCATATCATATACAACAACAACATAAATTTAACATACACAGTAAAAAGAGATATTTCATATACACAACAAATAAAAATATACACAACAAAATATGGAGAAAAGAAATATCATATATAAAAAATGGTGTCATATTCCTCCAAGTAATCTGACTGAGGTTCCCGCAAATATAGCGGGGATGGCTCGCGGGTGCGATGCCCCCCCCGGATGCGGCCTCGGCCGGGGGAGCACGGTGGGATGCAACAGGCTCCCCCACGTAGAGCTCGTAACGATACGACCACCTCCAGATCGTAGGAGGTGGTGGAGGTGGTGGAGGTGGTGGTGGAGGTGGTGGGGGCGGTGGGGGAGGTGGAGAAGGAGGAGGTGGAGGAGGCGGCGGGGGTGGAGGCGGAGGCAGTGGTGGCGGTGGTGGAATGTCACCTCCGCAGCAACCACCAAATCACACAATCTCGACACCGGTCAACAAAGAAGCCATGCGTAAAAAGAGCTTTACCAAGGGAAACCCTCTACTGAGGGTAGTCCTCAAGGGCCCTGCCGTGAAGCCCGAAGGCCTGTGCGCTGTGCAACGCCACCATGATCCTCTGCCCCCAATAAGACTCGAATGTCGGTGTAGACCACGTCGCCGAAGCCATCTCTGGCCCCAACCGATCCTGCCTCCTGCGAGCGCAGTCCCGCAAGAGCTGCTTGGCCTGCTCCCCCAATCCACCAAAGGCCTCCATGGCAAAAGCCACCAACCTGTGCGGACTGATATCTCCGTACGTGTAAGCCTTCTGCCGCTCAAGCGCCGCTGCAGTGTGCAACGGAACGCGAGCTGCCCCATCCACATGTGTTTGGGCACAAGGAAAGCCGATCGCAACATCGATGACCAGGTGTCTCCCCCGCCCATCAAAGTTGAGCACCGTGATGTCCGGCCTCCAATGCGGGGAATAGCTCCTGTGATAGACGTGGGTGCGCTTCACCGAAGCCGGGTCAAACACCTTGCGCAGCATCTCATAAAGAACATCTTGGACTGCATCATGCCGGTAGGTGAACATCCCCCGTCTGTTGCAAGCCAAGTAATGGTACCCAAAGTCGTCCACAACCTCACCACACGCACAGCTACCCGTGCCAACAGCCGAGACCTCCCGAACCAGGGGAATCGAAGCCCCAAGCTGAAGACACAACGCGATGACTGCAGCAGTGGGCCGCATGCGGAATCCACCATCATGAGGGAGAGCATTGAGGTGTGCCGTAGCACCATCTCGGGAGAGGCTGAGCAACCGGGCCCGGACAGAGGTGTTCGCCCCTTCAAACAAGCGCAGCCAGTCGGAACCATGTTGATAATTGGTTAGCTCCTTCTGACGCGTTGGCTGACTTGAGCCGAATCCCCCCCAAACCGGCGCCTCCTCCGGCACCTTCAAGCTCTCCGGCACGGGATGCCCCGCACCCAAAGCCTCCACCACTCGAGCCCGCGCACCTCGCACGTCCCCCATCGCCGCAACCATACCCGCCGCCAATGGATGCTCTCCGACCTCTGAATCCTCCGGGGCACCAAGGTGTGGCAACATATCCCTCACCGCCGGGAACAAGACCACCATTCGCCCCCACACCTGGGCCCAAGACCCAAGCCACCCAGCCGGGGCCAGGCGTTGCGCCGAAGAGAGACCAAGCCCTCCCCACCGGGTAGGCAACTGGCTGAGGGCAACCGCTTCCTCTCCCAGCGGGTAAGGGCTCCCCGCCACCTCCTGAAGGCACTCCTGGATCCCATTATCGTGGGCCAGGGCCCCCCGCACAAGCAGGTGGGGCGGGACCCCCCGGACCAGGTGCATGAAGCGCGGATGGGCACAGAACCTCAAGAGAAGGAGCTGCACCTGAGGATCATCCAGACGGGCAAGCTTAGGGAGGACGGCCCCGGCCGCAAAAGCCATCTCGACACACTTGTCGGCGACCCATCGGTCAGACCCCACCGGAATGCCCAGCACCTTGACCCCGTCCAAGGGAGTCACCGACCCCGGCATTGGCGCCCCACCACCGTCCACCACGTCCGCAAATTCCGGGCAAGCACCGGCAGGGCTGTACACCGTGCTCTTCGAGACATTCAGCTCAAGCCCCGCAGCCCTCAATAGAGGGACAATGGTGCCATACGCCGCCCGGGCCTTATCCGGCGGCCCTATGATGTGAATGTCATCGAGGAACGCCATGATGAAAACGTCCGGGTGCTCGTCCAGAGTGGCCTGGAGGGCCGGCTGCAAAGCAACAGCAGTGAAGAAGGGGCCCAACGGGTCACCTTGCTGGGCACCCTCTGCCGACTCCACCCATCTGAACCTCCCATCAGCCCCCTGCCACCCAAGGCGAGCCCGATGTCTGAAGCTGCTCTCCGCCATACCCAAAAGCTCCGGGAAGTTGTCGCTGACCTCCTTGTAGATCACGCTGCGCTTAACCGTGTTGAAGGCGTTCTTACAGTCAAGTGCCAAGTCACACCACGAGGGGTCCGCCCCAAGCAACGCCTGAACCGTGTGCACGCACACCTCCGCCCCACCAGGCACCCCCACTCCAAGCTGAGCCGCCGAAGAGGCAGCCCCCTCTCGGGGCGGCGGGCTGAAGTAGGTAGCCCATCTCGTCCGCATCTGTCTGCAAACCACCTTGCCCGCAAGCCTCCGCAACGATTCACCGCACGCAATCGGGCGCACCCCACCGCCAGGTTTCAGAAGAGCCACCAGCCTCGCACCCATGATCCATGGCAGCACACCCGCCGGCACTCTGTCCCCCACAAACTGCTCGCAGGCATGCTTAATGGCAGGCAATCCATCACCCCCGCCGAAGATGACCCCGATGTGCTCGAACCTCAACTGGGAGCAGCCCGGCCCAGAGGCCACTGGAAGACGCCTGCACTCAGCCTCGACTGCCGCCTCCTCAAGCTCCAACGGGGCAGCCTGCACTCTGCCGGGAAGGCCGTCCCCAGCCGGGTGAAGGTCCCTAAGTGCCTCCAATGTCTCCTCAACGAGGGGAGCAAGGGCACCAGGGTCAAGCCGCCGGACTGCCTTCGAGAGCTGTCCCTCCTTCACCAAGCTCACCACATCAGCAAAGGCCCGCTCCTCCGAAGCCCGCCCTGGCCAGGCCGGAGCTGAAGGAACCGACACCCGGTACAGCTCTTCCCAATCGCCTGCAAGAAAGCGCCTGACCCGCTCGCGCACCACCTCCGCAGGGAGGGACTTCTTCCTGGCCTCAGGAATCGAGCCAAGCAGCAACCGCGGAGCAAGACCGAGAAGGCGCCAGAAGTCCTCATCACCACTACCGAGGCTTCGCATCACCCACCGCATGGCCTCTGCGAACTGGTTCCTCGCCCGCTTGGGAACATGCCTAGCCGTGGTCAGGGGGCAGGCAAACACCTCCGCCAGGTCCAGCCCACGCAGCCATTCCCACGAGGCGTCCGGAACGACCGGGTCAGCCGGGACCTCAGCCCCCTGCCGTCTGCCACGAGAGGCTCCAGGTGTCCCACCAACCCTACTAGCCACTCCTGGCCCCGCCTCTCCACCCGCACCCTCGCTTGCCTCCACCACCGAGGAGCACGTCGAGTAGTGGGAGGTGAGGGGCGCACCACTGGCGTAGGCAACCTCACACCTCGGGCAGGCCGCACACCCAAAGGCCGAAAGGTCCGTCAGCGCATAGTCATCAGGCTCGTGGTGCTGCCGCAGGTGACGGGACATCCGCGTCGGGTTGGGGCTCACTCGGGCAGTACAGACCGGGCACCGGAAAGCAGGCTCATCCTCACCCGGAGGCGGGTCACCGTCATACTCCGCAGCTCTCCGCCTTCCCGCACGCCGTGGAGCAACAACGACAGGAACTGGGGACACCACACCCAAAGGCCGTCCAGGAATGCCGCCACTGCCCCCGCCTGCGCCAATAACAGCCGCACCCTCTCCCACCACCCCCGGCCCCCAGCCAGTCCGCGCCGCCCGCCTAGCAGCCAAGTCCGCCTGTGCCGCTCTGTTGGACCTCATCGCCTCCCCCGGTGAAGCCCTACACAACCCACAAGAGTCACGCTGCACCAGCCACCTCGCGCCACAGATCTGATGAGTGCAGGGACGCCTACAGCACGGCCACCTCACCGCACCCTGCCCCGGCTCCCAATCCTGACCGCAAATGTAGCACTCATCCCCAAGCTCCTCCGGTTCCTGCACCTGAAAAGCCGTGAGGGCGGTCGCCGCTTCACTCGCACCCAAGCCACTCGGCGCCAGAGCCAGCTCCTCAACCACAACGTCACGCTCAGGCAGCGGGCCGGGGATGTCATCACCAAGTTGTGCCCGGGCCTCCCGCATGGCATCCCACGCCGCCCGCAAGGTCATTGACACCGTAGCACCCTGGACGAGCCCATCGCCGAGGTCAAATTCATCCTCGTCCACCATCATAGCGAGGTGCCACCGCCCCTCATGCAGCCTCACCACCTCAGGGGGACGCAGGTGCTGACCGACCCCATCAACCTCATCAGCAGTGAGGTCCCGGCTCAGGACACTCTCGTGGCGAAAAGAGGCGCCGGCACCCTCAGCCTCACCACGCAGGAGCGCTTCAAGAGCACTAGCATCAAGCAAAGCAAACTCTCCACCCGGGGTACCCGACACCTCAACGGCGGCCTCGCTCTCGACCACAGGCGTTTCGCAGGCCTCAACCGCCAACGCCCTAGCGGCCTGCGGCACGTCACCCGCCCGCCGCCCAGGCCCGCCCGGGTCCGCCAGCCGCTGCCGAGACCCCTCAGCCCTCATGTCCTCCGCTCTCCTGTGTCGCCAAAGAACCTGGGTACCATCTGCCGAGAGGAACTCAATTGGGACGCGGCTATTCGAGATGTCAAAATTTGTGAAGTCCCCAACAGTGTCATCCCACTGGATCACATGCCGACCCCGACCTCTGACATTGGGCTGGTACTCGGTAACCGTCGCAACCCGTGGACCAGACGCATAGATGAACCGCAATCTGCGACCCACCAGGTCTCTCCCCCGTGGCCGCTGGTATCCCTGACTGCTCGCAAACCCCACAAGGCAGCTCGCCTCTTGCTCCTGATCCCCGCCGACGGCCTCCGGCCTGCCACCCTGCACCGCACCGGCCTGCCTCACCACCTCCAGCCCGAAAGCCTGCACCAACTGACCCGCCTCGCCAGCCATGCCAATGATCTGCTCCTGCCTCTCGGCCGTCATGTGGAATGGGGCAGGGCCCCCCTCGAGGACGTATCCCCCCACAATGTCCAGGGTGATGCCCGCCTCCGCTAAGGCCTGCCCAAGCGCATTAGCCAACTGAGTCCACCTGGCCGTCCTGGGCAGGCTGGGGAAGGCCTCCGGCCACCCCACCGCATCCAGGATCATGGGGCAGAACAGCCAGGAGTAAGTGGCCGGACTGCCTTCTCGGTCCACCACCCCCGAGGGGGGCATCTCAGTCATGTCGTGTCCGCACCACTGCGCGTCCACCGGCGTGAAGAACGGCCCAATCCAAGAACTCAGCCCCCGGGCTGGCACCGCCACGGCCGAAGAACTGAGCGCGCCAAACGGTCCACTCAGCCGCTCCACTGCCCGCTCCTCTGCACCGTCATCCACCAGCGAGTTCACAGCCACCTCAGCACGCTCCCTCTCATCAGGGGCAGCCCCCGGCGTAGGATCAAAGGTGAGCCCCAAGGACACGGCAGGACTCTCCACCCCAAGCAGTCCCACCAATCCACTCGGCAATGGCGGGGAATCCAGACCCCCTCCACCGGTGTCCGGACAGGAGACGGCCTGCGGGTCGGAAGCCACCGCCTCCACGTGGGCATCAATCACCCCCCCAACAACGCCCCCCCGGAACAGGCTCTCCACCGAGCGAGCCCGCCTGGGCCGCCCGCCGGCTCGTCCTCCAGCCCCGCTTGTGCCGCCGGGCACCCCGACCGCCTCTCCAGCGTCTCCAGGCACTCGCGTCTGCTGCCGCCCTGCAGCTCTGCTCACCGACCTCGTCACCCTCATCGTCGTCCCCACATCGGTCCTCGCTGCACCTGCCGCCGCCGCACCAGCCTCCCCGTCGCCGTCCGCCATTCTGCTGCGCTGCCTGCCCCTGCTCGCCGTGCTCCTCGTCGACCTACTGCTGCTCGCCGTCCCGCCCACCGCCCCGGCCGCACAGCCCACCCCCGAGGGCAAGCTCCTGACCTGGCGGGGCCCACCCGACCGCTCCACAGCTCGCTCACTCGCAGCGCTGCCCGCCGGCGAGCCCGCATCCACCCTAGCCGGCTCATCCACCGCAGGGGCATCATCTGGAGTAGGATCAAGAGCGAGTCCCAAGGACACTGCGGACTCCTCCAACTCGAGCCCCACAGAGCCAAAGACGGCACCCAGCTCCTCCGAGGCCCCGGAGGCACCCCAGTCCAACAAGCCGCCTCCCACCGATCTGACCGGCGAGCTGAGCAACCCCGCAAGCCCCTCAGGCACCGGCGGAGACCCCAGGGTTCCTCCGTCAAGGCCTCCGCTATGATCTGGCCCGTCAACATCTCGAGCTACCTCATCCTCCCGAGCCATGTCATTCACCGAGCGCGTCCGCCGCTGTGCCTCCCTAGCCCTCGCGCCCCGACCAGGCCGTCTCCCCGCTCGCTCGCCAGCCCTGGGGGAACCGCCGGACACACCCTCGTCCGCCACAGCCCCTGCCGGGCGCTGCGCTCGCCTCCGCTCCGGCTGACCACCTCTCGCCACCCCAACCGAGGCTGTCCCATCCACCGCCACTGAGCTAGCTGGCCCGCCTGCCGCCCCGCTCACCGATCTCGTCGTCCTTCTGCCACCTGACCCCACCACACTACCAGTCGCCAGAGCCGCCCCTGCCGGACTTCCCCGCTGCTGCTGCCGCCGGTGCGGCTGCTGCTGCTGGCGCTGGTGAGGTCGCTGCTGGTGCTGGTGCTGCCGTTGCCACTGCTGCCGCCGCGGCCTCTGCTGCACCTCCTGGCCGTCCCTGGCCTGGGCCCGGGTCCGCGGCCCAGTGGGGGCGGCACTGGGTACCAGTGCCGGACCAGGCCCTGCAACTTCATCTGCTGCTCGCCGCAAAAGCTGCCCAATCGTCCGCCTCGCGCGCCCGGCATGCAGCCTACTATCACCGCCACGTGCCGCTCCAGTCGTACGGCCCACCTCAATGGGTGAGTTCCTGACCGTCGCGGCACCACCACTCCTCGACCGCTGTGCTCTCCGAGAAGGCACCGGGAGCGCGCCGCCCATAGGCGGCAAATCGTCGTTCTCATCGTCCGTACTCATAATCATAATCTTCTTCAAGGAGGGGCTGAAAGCTGGGGTGCGTCGAAACGCTGGGAGGGCACCACCACCCGGCCACGGTCCAAGCCCGCAACACCAGTGGCGCTCGTGTGAGTATGAATCTCTGCTGGAAAAAGGACCCCTCCTATGCCCCGATGGCCATTGCCACCGGGTACCTCCCAGGTACTCCTGACCGGCGACCTGCCGCGGTGTACCTGGTGTCCAGCAGAGAAACAGGGAAACTATCCACGCCGTGCTGAAGACTGTCCCTGCAGCCTGTGCTCTCGGATGCCCCCCTTTCTCATCGACACTCGCGCCCACTGCGCCAAGTGAAGACGCCCCGGTGAGACGGGGGGCTGGAGGTCCTCACCCAAGGTCCCCTGGAAAAATCCCGGACAGGTGAGTCCCTTCCAGCCGCACGCACACCGGCCCCGCAGTTCCACCACACTGCGAGCCTCAAGGGGGACCTCCAAAAAAGGAGGCCGTGCGCATCCCCAGCCCGCCGGCCGGGTATTGCCCCTCGGACCTTGGCTAAGACCAAGGTTTGACACTTTGCATCCTTTCGCCGTGCTCGCCGTCTGCGACGCACGCCCGGGGGGGACCGCGGGGAGGTCAGGCCTAAAGAGGCCCAGGATGCCGACCATCGCTCGTCAGACGATGGCCCCCGTGGTGGTGGGAGGTGGCGGCGGTGGTGGAGATGGTGGTGGAGGTGGTGGGGGTGGAATGTCACTTCCGCAGCAACCACCAAATCACACAATCTCGACACATATCAACAAAGAAGCCATGCGCAAAAAGAGCTTTACCGAGGGAAACCCTCTACTGGTGGTGGGGGAGGAGGGGCGGCGGTGGTGGCCATGCGGCAACTGGAAAATGCCGCGGTAGAGGAGCAACAAATGCAGAATCATATGCGGACCGACTCAGTCGGTTCCCGCACATCTCCAAGAAAAGCATGTGGTCTTCGGGGAAAGGAGTGACTTCTCGGGTTCGCTTTGGCATCTTTACATTTAGCTAAGTGTTTAAGAAGGTCTTGAGTTTGCGACCTGTAAACAACAAACCACATAAAATTAAGTTACCCGTGTCTTTTTGCCGCGCTGAACTGGCCGAGCTGAAGGGCGACTAAGCGTCACGCCGTCGAAACATACATTGAACTGCTCCGCCTTAGCATACCGCGTCTTCAAGAGCCCATCGTTGTTTACTGTAGATGCGCGGGTATGCGCACGTGTCAGCAGCAGTGAAAGGTCCCACTTCGGAGGTAATTGCTCGAGATGTCGCTCTCGCACGGCCTCCACCTTCAAAGGCAAGGGGAAGGTTGCTTTCAATTCCTCGTGTCGTTGCTGGCTCACCAGATCTGGCGTTGCGGCTCGGAGTCCCAATAGACAGCTCCGCGTTGTTTGCTCCATGTCCAATACCTTGTTTCTTTTCCCCTTGCGCTTCCATTCCGGGTTGTCCATATAGCCCGGGGCGGAGTCGACGTCGGGGTAACTGGTACAAATATTCAGCCCAAGGTTCGGATCCTCATCCACGCCACGTGGTAACCATTCCTTGAACCTGTCACAAAACGTGTACTTCGCTCGGACGTGCTCGTCCGGAGCGATGTACATGCACCAAGTATGCACCTTACGGTCTCGTCCAGCGTGACCACCAAACTCTTCGTTCAAGTGCGGGTCGATCCACGATTTGAAGTCCAAGCCGATGATGTAGGTGTGCTTGTTGATGGTTGTTATCGTCCAGGCAAAGAGAAAGGCTATCCATTTTTGCCTTTTGGTTTGGTGCTCTACCTTTGAGCTAGTGCCACAAAATTCTGTTGGGTTTGAAGATTTTCTGTACCCAAGTAAGGTAGGGTTCCTAGGTGACAACACATCTTTTCAAAGAAAAACTCATACGCAAATGCAAAACGTACCACATGTCCTAATGTTTCACGGGGAACTTCGTCGTGAAGTTAGAATTCACGTCCGGTCAACCGTCGTTCCGGAAAATGCACCTCTGCAAAAACCGTGACCAAAGGCATGGCCTACCCAAGGATATATGCAACTTTCGGGAAAATGTCCGATGAACGCAAATGAAGACTCAATTCGGGGTGGTTTTTCGCAAGGAAAGCGCCTGTTGGGTCACAAATGCCGGCGGGTTTCTCGTTTTCCCGCCAGCAAAAGGTCTGCAAATCTTGGCAGAAAATAAAAGAAGGCGTTCGCCTCCAAACAAAAGGGGTACGTACGAGAAAGATAGCGCACTTTTAATGTGTGGCACCTCGGACTTGCACCGAGATCTCCACACATCTTTTTCAAAGAAAAACTCAAACGCAAATGTAAAACGTACCACATGTCCTAATGTTTCACGGGGAACTTCGTCGTAGATGCCTATATGACACACCAAAAAACAATAGAAAACATAAAACGAAAATAAAGAAGACAAAAGAAAAGAGATAAGATAAAAGAAAGAAATATGTATAAGTTATCAGGAGTGTGCCTGGTACGAATTGGTGTTCAGATGTTGAATACGTTCTACGTACCTTTGGGATCTGCGACGGATGAGATTTT
Organism: Cymbomonas tetramitiformis; assembly: GCA_001247695.2. Lineage (NCBI taxonomy): Eukaryota > Viridiplantae > Chlorophyta > Pyramimonadophyceae > Pyramimonadales > Pyramimonadaceae > Cymbomonas > Cymbomonas tetramitiformis. The sequence continues at coordinate 54,848 of LGRX02009880.1, read as the reverse complement.
GCAGATGGCGACTTTTGTGTCTGCGTTTTGAGCTGCTTCGCCTTGCGTTCGACGGCTCAGGTTGCGCGCAGTACGTGCGGTTTGAACACGGAAAAGTTTCGCTATATGGCCTTCTTTATTATGGAAGATTTGGTTGGGGATGTTCTGTGGAGTCTTAAGATGCAGCTTCGAGATGACTTGGGCGACTTTTCGTTTTTGCGTTTTGAGCTGGCTCTGCTTGCGTTCGACGGCTCAAATTGCGCGCGTTACGTGCACTAAAAACACGGAAAAGTTTCGCTACGGGATCTTCTTTGTGGAGGATTTAGTTGAGATCTGCGTGATCTTGCTTTTTCTTAAGGCTCTGGGCGAGATTTGACACTTGATCTTAAGAATGTTCGGTTCTGGTCCACTCCGACGGCTATAGAGCTGGCATATTATGCGCGTGGACGTCTTTGGTGGACCCGTATGGCCACTTTTTGCTGGGTGTTTGCCGAATGTTGCGGATGCTAAGATTTGTTGCTGATTCCTTAAGTGTGAGCTTAAGTATGGGGGGGGGAAGTACAAGCTTCCTTCTGAGACATAAATAAGCAAGACCGCTGGGGACTATGATAAAACTTTGCGGGATAGCACAAATAGCAAAAAACTTTCAGTTTTTAAGCATCCTAGAAGAAATTAGAGTCAGATGAGCCAGATCTTGTATCCTCACCATACTTAAGGCTATTTTTGGCAGCCGGTACCTTCTACCTTCTGGAGGGAAGTTCCTCATACCTTCGGGCTAAGTTCTCTACAGCTTTTGACAGTATTTTGGCTCTACTGGACTGGTATTCTTGGAATTAATTTCTGGAAACGCCATACGGCCATATTTGACACTGTCATAGTCGTCATATTGTCATAACTGTCATACGGTTGACCGACAGTTGACTTTTGATGCTTTCGTCTGGACCTTCGCCCCCTTCCACCACCGCTATGGATCCTTCCACCACCACCTTCCCTTTGACCCCCTCAGACCTTACACCAACCGCTTCCACCGCGCCTGGACCTTCGGGCCCTTCCACCACGGTGCCACTGACCCCCTCAGACCCCTCTCCACCAACCGCTTCCATCGCAGGGGTCCGTGCTGGGCAGGTTGTTGACATGTATCAACATGTCCCGGACGTGCATCAGTTTGTACTAGGGCGTATCGCGAGTCAGACGAGTGACAGACGTGTCAGAATGACGAGTGACAGCACCGATGACAGTCACCAGTATGACCGAGAGGTATGACGAGAATGACTGACAGAATGTGACTTTTTGACATCTGCACCCACAGCAGATCAGGTTGAGAGAATTGGTGGGAAACCAATCCAGAAATGGTGGGAACACATTTAATATTCAAACAGCCGAACAGAACTGGAGGGAAACCGGGAGAGCCTCAGTTCTTGCCACATCATCAGATCTATGATTATTCAGGAATCAGAGCAGAGATTATTGTATGATTGGTAGCGGCAGTCCAAGGGCTGTATGACAAGACAGGAGATCGGACTGCTGAACATGAAGTGACTGAGCAATGTGACTGTCGAATCCGAAGTGAGCTGAGGGAATTCGAGTCGACATGTTACTACTTAAAGAGCTGAGCAAGCTCTCATGTCAGTTTTTGAATTAGTTACACATTGGCACCACCCTCTGGTGTCTTGTAACTTCAAACAGTAAAAGTTTTAACCGAAATCCGAAATATCCGACATTACCCTACGATCTCTACTGCATCATAATACCGGTGAGTGTTAACTTACATACTTGTGAGACTGGTTCAGTCTCATAAACCGAACAACTGGTACAGTATCAGCGTGGTCGTAGTTCACGACTGTCGTTGGTACTTGCGTCCCACTGTAACAACACAATTTTAGCTAGCAATTTCCGCCTTTGGGCGACAGAATCGTGCCCTGATCAACAGCACGACTTGTTCTCTTGAGAACACCACGAATCCGCATAATTATATCGACTCTGTATCCGTATAATGACGACTTCACGACTTCAAAACTTGCCTCAAACCAGCGACCTTTTTTTCTCCGGCGACCTTTCCGCAGAAATCTTCGCGTAACGGTGGAATTTTAGTTTGAATTGACAAATTTTCGCCGGACAAGTTTTGGCAGCTTCTGTGCCGGCAGCAATCGTACGACAGTAACTGGACGACAAGATCAGCACCGTATTTTGGTGCCTTTCTTTCTCGTACGGTGATCTTTCCGCGCAAATTGTCCTTCGATTCGGTGGCGAATTCGTGCGAAATTTAACGACTACTGATACCTCTAGCTTGCTGCCGTTTTCCGTGCGCAAGGCTAGAGACGTGATCGACAGCAGCAGCGTGTTGTTTCGGAGAAAATCTTCTTTTCCAAGCAACCTTTCCGCGCGAATTATTTTTACCGGCTCTTTTTACCGGTGATTAATCGTATTTTAGCCGAATTTATCGCCGAAACGCGTCTGCTGCGACAGTACTGAAATGACGATGGGCGACAATTTAAATGACTCTGGGACATATCAGCCTGTCACTGGTGCGAGCGCTTCTCCGCAGCCAGTGACGTCTTTTGGGCCGGCGGTGTTGGATTTGGGCGCCCAATTCGGGGTCCCGCCGCCCTTAGTACCGCAAACAGCTGGCTTTCCGCTGTTCCCGTACGACTACACTGGGCAATTTGCTACACAGCCCCCAGGAGCTGTTTTTGACGCGGGAATCATGTTGACGCCGCGGCAGCAGATTCTTCACCAGCAGCAGTTGCAGCAGCAATTCGTACGACACCATTAGCAACAGCAGCTGGCGCAGCAACTGGAATTGCAACGACAATGGCTTTGGCGGCAGCAGCAACCGCACCAGCACCAGCTGCAGCCGAGATCGCTGTGGCAAACGCAGGTGCCAGCTGCCCCGTCTGCAATTGGACCCGTATCGCCGGTTCCCTTCGGTGCCCTCACGCCTGGACCGATGCAGCCTTCCTCTGCACCTGCCTTCCTTGCTGTACCTGGACATGCTCCCTTGCACCCGGCCCTTGTCAACCCTGCAGGATCTACCAGCCCTGAGGAGGGGGGAGGAGAACCGACACCAGTAGGACCCCTGTTGCCAGTTTCACAGCTCAGCGCTGGCTCCTGCGCGGTGTCTCTTGCAGTGTCCTTTGCTAACGCCATGCAGAGCGGTGCTCCTGACCCGGCGATTTTGTCAGCGTTATTGGCCTCGGAACCTGCACCTGTCACTACTTGCCCGAAGATGTGGGGATAGGGTCCCCATGGCAACAGGGGCCGCCGGCCGGAGGCCCTGGCCAATTTTATGCGACATCAGCAGTAGAGGCCAGAGTAGCGACATCTTGCCCAAAGATGGGGGATTGGGTCCCCATGGCAACAGGGGCCGCCGGAGGCCCTGGCCAATTTTCTGCCACGTCAGCAGCAGGGGCAGCGTAGCGACATCTTGCCCAAAGATGGGAGATTGGGTCCCCATGGCAACAGGGGCCGCCGGAGGCCCTGGCCAATTTTCTGCGACGTCAGCAGCAGGGGCCAGCGTAGCGGTATCTTGCCCGAAGATGGGGGATCGGGTCACCATGGCAACAGCGGGCGCCGGTTCCGTAGCTGCATGGCTGATGGCAGCATGGCGGAGGCGCAGCCCCCGCAGCCCGGCAAGGCGCCCCATGGCTGCATGGCTGATGGCGGCATGCAGAGTGGAGACTTACGGCTTACGGTGAATACGGTTACGGTGTCGAGAAATCACCGTATCGCGTATATACGGCGTATATACGGCGTAAAATATGGTATACGGCGTAACGCATGCGTATATACGGCAAAAAATACGAGTTCCTCGACAGTGAACTACGGCGTATTTACGTCGTATTTACGCCGTAAGTCTCCACTCTGGCGGCATGGCCGAGGCGCAGCCCCCGCAGCCCAGCGAGGCGCCCCATGGCTGCATGGCTGATGACTGCATGGCCGAGGCGCAGCCTCCGCAGCCCAGCGAGGTGCCTCATACTTAGCTCCATGGCTGATGGCAGCATGGCGGAGGCGCAGCCCCCGCAGCCCGGCGAGGTGCCTCATAGCTGCATGGCTAATGGCTGCATGGCCAAGGCGCACTCCCCACAGCTCAGTGAGATGCCTCATAGCTGCATGGCTAATGGCTGCACGGCCGAGGCGCAGCCCCCGCAGCTTAGCGAGGTGCCTCATAGCTGCATGGCTGATGGCTGCACGGCCGAGGCGCAGCCTCTGCAGCCTGGCGCGATGTCCATTGGCTGCACGACCGGGGCTCAGCCTCCGCAGCCTGGCACGACACCCTGATGCGGGTGCACAGCCGAGGCGCTGCCTCTGCAGCCTGGCGCAATGCCCTGCGGCTACACGGCCATGGCGCTGCTTCTGCAGCCTGGCGCAATGCCCTACGGCTACACGGTCGAAGCGCAGCCTCCGCAGCCCGGCGAGGTGCCTCATAGCTGCATGGCGGCATGGCTGCACGGCCGAGGCGCAGCCCCCGCAGCCCAGGGAGGCGCCCCATGGCTGCGGCATGGCTGATAGCGGCATGGCCGAGGCGCAGCCCCCACAGCCCGGCGAGGTGCCTCCCAGCTGCATGGCTAATGGCTGCATGGTGTCATCCCCCGGACATCTGATACTCATTCTCACCATAATCTTAAGCCCGACTTCACTGTCACCCTGTCAATCCCTGATTACCCTTGGTGACACGCATCGGCGCAGGTATACCGGCTTACGCTATGCCTCCGGGCACAATATCAGAGTTCTGTGTGCGTGACGCGTCCCGCACACATACATCCGACACGCGTGCGTGACGTATGAGTGGCGCGAGTGGCTAGCACACACGCAGCCATGTGTGTGCGTGCTCCGTGCGTGACGCGTCACGCGCGTCACGTACACATCACGCACACATGAAATAAATGTGTTTATCACGTGCACAAAATCATGCATTACTGCAGGTGACGCGTCACGTAATTCCACGTGACGCGTCACGCACACAAGGGCAGATTTTCAAGGTGCTCCAGAGGTCGCATCAATTAATATTCCAGCATGCTACTACATAGGTGTGCCCATGGATACTTCGATATGTACGTGTAATCGAAAGAAAATGACAATTTGGAACGTCGAGAAACCACCTCTTAACCCCCTGGAATTTGCTTGACGCGTCACCCACAGACTACGTGATTCGCGTGACGCGTCGCGTGCACGTCACGTACACACAACGCGAAGTGTGTCGGACTGTAGGGAAACCCGTTGTTTTTTGCATGTTTTGGCGTTCGCACACCGCTCCGCACGTGTGGAGTGCACATATTCGCGGTATTGAGGGTTTTCACACATCACCTAAATAATCTTGATGGTCATCGCAATTTGAAATTTCGGAAAAGAATATTTTTTGGGTCAAAATCGACCGAAAATCGTTGTTTGTGGCATGTTTCGGCCTGTCACGGGCACGTTCTACGCCATTCCGCGCGTGTGGAGTGTACATATTCGTGGAATTGAGGGGTTTCACCTATCACCTACGCACTCTTGATGGTCACCGCAATTTGTAAATTCGGAAAATATACATGTTTTGTCAAAATCAACCGAAAATCGATTTTTTTGCCTGTTTAGGCCTGCTGTCGCGGGCCTGTTTGGGCGTTCCGTGACGCCACTCCGTGCGTGTGGAGTGTATATGTTCGTGGGATTGAGGATTTTCACATATCACCTGCTAAGCACTCCTGATGGTCATCGCAATTTGAAAATTTGGGGAAATATATTTGTGTGTGTCAAAATCGACCGAAATCACATTTTTTGGCTTGTTCGGGTCTCTAACGCGCGGGCGTTATCGCGCCACATCGCTCGCGCGTTGCGTGAAAATGTTTGCTGTGCTGGTCTTAAGGCATGTTTCGGTAAAAATTGGATAATTGCATACGAGGCGCCATCACGAATGACAGGAGGAGATTCATATTTCCAGCATTACACCTCTTATTGTACAGATTTTATAGTGCGCTTCAACATGGTATAACGTTAGTTATTAAGTATTTTGTAACACTCGGACAATACCATGTACGTGTGGTATTATATATTCATGCGTGCGAAGTGTGTATATCCGTGGCCTTGAGGCATGTTTCAGTTGAAAATGGGTAATTGCATACGAGGTGCCATCACGAGGACCACAGGCTTATTCTTATCAACATACAACGTACGAATACAATGTGATATGTTGATGACCTCCAAACAAGCGCGGTTTCAGGTTATATGCATATTTAGCGAGGGCGGCGCATGACAGGTCCAAAAATCTGATCTCATGTAGGCTGCGACTGTGAGGACCACTCAGACAGAAGCTGGCCTGACATGGCTGCATTCAGCCTCATATCGCCTGCCGTAAAGGCATCGTTACCATCTGCTCAGGCTCCTGCTGCAGCTGCACCGCCAACGAATAACCTGGCATGGCATCCGTCATGGGCCGCACGGCCGTCAGCAATGATCATCCAATCATAACGTTCCACGAGTCTGTTAATCTTGAGTTGTGGCTCCAGTTCGCCTGACTTTGGATTCAGCAAATCTAATACACAGATTCTATTTATAGATTTCTAAATCACATTCGGCTCACGTATCGACTCCGACCGGTGTTGAAATCGATATCACAAGTTTTCCACGACGCTCTGCACAAATTTCATCTGCATCTAAATGTGGGTGAATGTCATGAAACAACGATATAGCATATGGCTGAAGATTAAATATGTCTTTCCATTTTCGTATCTATTTGCATGCATGCATACCGATAAACATCATGAATAAATACCACATGTTCGCAACGGCTAACGGTCTATACCAAATATTGCTATACAATGCTTATGAAGTTTATAGGGTTTAGCCACCAAGACACCCGAGAAATTTGAAAGTCGTATGACATTTAACCCAAGGGACTCGTATACAAATATGAAAGTACATGGTCCCATTATCCGCCTTTAAGTTATTCATGCTATGCATGGACAGCCGAACTGCAGTCTTATATCTATGTATATATTTAGTTCTACGACTACAACAAACAACTACCTGCAGCTATATATAGTGTCTTGAGCATATGCATGCCATTCGTTATTACCGAGAGGGGGTTGATTACACATGTTTTCCTGCTGCGAGTTTCACCATGTATTGCAATACCTTGGATTCCATACTATGCCACCATGCCGTGCATGCCCACTACAATTGGATGCATGATGGCCAATCGTTTCTATGACCGTGTCTTGGCACCTTGTGACTGGACGCCCTTTTCCAGCGACAGCACATCGAATTTCGGTAGCATATTGGCATTTTCGTTATCAAAAGTGCTCCCGTCTAGGTCTTCGAGGTTTCGATCATCGAACATCATGTAGTCAATAGCCATATTGCTGATAGTACACTCATCAGTCTCAGTGCTCACAGAAGACAAATTAGGGTCTCGAATGGAAGCAGCAGTTTGGGGGCCAAAGAGAATATCCATGAAATTATTGAAATCGAGCTCCATCCCGTCATACTCCCCGGTGTGCATGGCGATGCACGCAGCTTCTGCACCTGCATGATGCACAGAACGCTCGTTCACCTATAGATGAGCATGCCTCCAACATAGTACTGACTGTTGCTAGTACGCAAGGAGAATGTGGGCATGCATCACTTGCTTCTTTGAATACCACCCTGTGTGTTCCTGGGATTTATGGAAGCAGAAGCATTATGCTAGCAGTGGGTACACAGCCCAGAGCCCGTCCGACCTACGCCCCGGGAGGATGTGAAAGGTTGTTGTTGCAGTCACCGCCAGAAGAGCAAACAGTGTCCATGGCAGCCGTCTTGAAATCTGAGTCGTGCACCCGAGAGGACAAAACCAAATTCATGTCCTGCCACCCGAGTTTTCCGTCGCCATCACAGTCCAGGACGGCGAAAACCTTTTCGGTTAGCTCCACTATTTGTTGGTCTGGCACACTGTGCATAAGCTCGTGCACGTCCAAGAAGGCAGACAGGAACTGGAGTTGAGAAATCCTGCACACACACCACGCATCACGATCTGACACACATCCTAGAGTATAGCATACTCCTACCTGCACATCACAATGTGGCAGTGTCACTCACTCGGAAAGGTGCTATTGTGTGTTTCAGAAACTTGGCACCTATAAGAGAATGCACCAATCCACTGCCCATGCATGTACGTGCATAAACGTATAAACATCACAACTTAATGTGAAAATTATCAACGCACAAGAAGATAGGCTTCAAGTGCCCAGGGCAGCGTTTTTTATCTCCGCTATTTCACAATCACATACATACTTATACAACTTGAGGAAGAGCTGTCGAAATGATCCTCCTCTGTTGCCTGATGAAGTGAATGTGAGCGGTCAAGCTCAACCTTAAGCGGCTCGGAGATGTAATAGTGCAGAATGTGGTGTAGCATGCGATTTAGGTTTACCTTCCTCGACTTGGGTGCCGGCGAGGGATCAGGCGCTCCGTCTCCTTAATGCTGAGCTGGAACTGCTTCTCCACCAATTCACGGTGCAAGTCTTTGTAGCTGATAGAGCTTGCAGTGTCTTGATCGGCATGCCCCTTTTCTTCTCGGCACAGCTCATCGAAAGTCGACCGCAATGCCTCCAGCCTCTCTCTCAATGGGTTGGTCTCTGCGCAGTGATTTTGGAGCTCGAGGACAAAATGTTCGAATGCAACCTGTCCATTCACTCATCCCGGAGCTCTCATCAGCAACTCGCGCTAAATAGCGTGTACACACTATGCATGATTCCAGAAAGTCAAGAAATTCTGGGGTGGGGGGGGGGACACAAGAATCCAGAGAGGAGTAGAAACAAATCGCCAGCAAAACGAGGCTCGAAACACTTCTTAAAGCCCGCCATCCGAGAGCTTTTGATATCCTGTTGCCGAAGCAACAATCTCTAGAACATGCGGAATTGCATATACTGGCCAATAGCAGCCAGCTGATCTGACTGCAACTGCTACGGATTTGTACAGATGCATCAGCCAAGCGAGTCTGCGTGGCGCCATCCTCAAGCACCGACCTACACAATATGGAATAAGTGCATCACCCGAAGGCATAAATGCAAAAGCTGCAGAACACATGGTAGCCGCGCAACGGTGCCATCGCAGCCTAGATTCCTGGAGTGAGTGCTCACCATTTGGGTTAAACATGATACGAGTACAATTACAAAGACGCATCAATGCCAAAAAGAAGTCTCACTGATGAGTTGCATGCATCATGAGTGTGAAAGAAGGCCGCGTGCATTAGCACATTCGCTGTGCATCGGTGAAAATTTCAGCGATCTATTGCTGTAGACCGCATTCCGCTTATATGGTGTCCGCAGGCGCACATTCCAATACCTGGGTGAAGATGTCCCGCATCGCAAACTTTTGCAGTCGTTGGACGGTGTTTTGAGGAATCGTTCGCCCAGAGCGGCCTGATAGACCCAGCCCAATGTGCACACAAGCAGACGAATCCCATAAGGATAACAGCATTTGAATGTCTTTGGTATACAGATCTATATAGCCACGACTTTAAGTCCATCGCCATATGTCAGCAGCCGCCACGTACCCCGGCTGGAACTCCCTGCACATACATCGGTGGTGCACCTTAAACGCGACAATTAGCCAGCACCGATTGCTACAGAGGGGAAGGGACCTTACCGAGCCCAACCGTCCCTTTCTTCCTCACCCAAGGATGTTTTAGAGCTTGTGCGGCTGCAAAGGGAAACACTCCGCCCACAGTGCTTGATCAATCCGTCCAATCCAGGAGCTGATGAGAGAAAGGCGTGGCATGCAATGAGTGAGGTGTGGCCATTAATCAGCATTAGTTAAGTGCGGCTCGGTTAGGCGTAATTCAGGAAATTGCGGGACCAATAGTGAGTGAGTCCGGTGGCCTTCAAACAGAGAGCGCAGCGATATAATAGTGATTCGAGATGCAAAAAAACTCACGCCATGGCTATATGCAGGAGAAACAGCTCACGCCATGGCTATATGCAGGAGAAACAGCTCACGCCATGGCTATATGCAGGAGAAACAGCTCACGCCATGGCTATATGCAGGCGATATTGAACCCCATGTGCCCAACCGACCTGTGAGGCGTTTTGTAACATCCTTCTCAAGCAGACCGGCGACGAGGTCCTTGGCTTCATCGGATATGCAATCCCAGTCGCCTGCTCGAGAGGGAAGATCGCGTCAGCCATATTTGCATACAAATACCTCAGTGAATACGCAAAGTGCGTCTGCTTCACTGGGGCAAAAGAGCATCACTGGATTTATATGCTCCGATGTACATCTGCATTGCTTCACAAGGGCACAAGGGCATCACTGGATTTATATGCTCCGATGTACATCTGCATTGCTTCGACAAGGGCACAAAGAGCATCACTGGATTTATGTGCTCCGATGTACATCTGCATTGCTTCCACAGGGCACAGAGCATCACTGGATTTATGCTCCGATACACATCTGCATTTGCTTCACAAGGGCACAAGAGCATCACTGGATTTATATGCTCCGATGTACATCTACATTGCCTCGACAAAGGGCACAAGAGCATCACACTGGATTTATGCTCCGATGCACATCTGCTTCACAGGGCACAAGAGCATCACTGGTTATATGCTCCGATGTACATCTGCATCGCTTCAAACAAGGGCACAAGAGCGTCACTGGATTTATATGCTCCGATGTACATGCGTCTGCTACAAGGGCACAAAGAGCATCGCTGGTTATATGTGATGCACATCTGCATTGCCTCGACAAGGGCACAAGAGCATCACTGGATTTACATGCTCCGATGTACATCTGCATCGCTTCGACAAGGGCACAAGAGCGTCACTGGATTTATATGCTCCGATGTACAT
>LGRX02009880.1:0-42219 GCA_001247695.2 Cymbomonas tetramitiformis | reverse complement strand
ATCAAGCGCTGGCTGGTGGCCGCACTGCAGGGATCAAGCGCTGGCTGGTGGCCGCACTGCAGGGATCAAACGCTAGCTGGCGGCACTATTCCAAGTATTCAAACGCTGGCTTGTGGCAAAACTGTCGGCATTCACACTTGGCTGGTGGCACGGCCCCGAGCGTGTGCACCTGGCTGGGGGCAGGGCTCCACGGATTTCTGCGATCGTTGAAAGGGAAGTTCCCACTAAGCAACTGGTGGGCATCGTTGACCACATACGAGTTAGTGCACTTGTCATTTTCAAAACATTTTGTATCACAATGCAAGGAGTATCACGTGGACAAAACGAGACATCGTGAGGCGGTTCGTATACATTATTCTGGGCATTGGACGCTTGTGCCGGGCGCTGCGCACATAGAAACCGATCCTCTGGCTGTGCAGTAGTAGGGAATACCGGCTGGATTATGGCGCTAGTAGAAACCAGTCAACGTATATGTGGACGCTTCTTAGACTTTGTGAAACAGCGGATGACCCTTGGGCTATTAAATTTTGAGCTGGAAACTACGATTCTTCGATAGGTACACTAAAGTTACTACGGGATGCAGTGACGAGCCACAATACGACCTCCCGAGACGATGCCAAACCGTCTGCGAGAGTGAAACACCAATTGCTTTTGAGAACGCCAATTGCTCTAAGACATTAAAGCGCAGCACAGACGAGACCTGCGACAGATTTATCTGCATTTCATGGCAAAGTCTGACCGTTGAAGAGCATACCTGATATGCCATGACACCAGCTGCCCAACAGTCGGATTCTGGGCCATAGATACTGTCAGAAGAAAAAGCGTCGTTCAGCATACGTTCACCACTGTCTAGGGACCCCCCTGGCGACTATACAATTATAGCGGGCTTGTATGATGTTGTGAAGTCATAGCCAGGGTGTGTTGAGAGGAGAGGGACCTCCAGAGAAACGATGCGGTTTCAAAGGCCTTTGAAAGTAAATAGGGAAAGTGTTGTGAGAGAATACCAAGACAGTGTCTCTGGAGCTAAGTACCAAGGAGTTCCTGAGCCAAGTAAAAAGCAGAGCAGTAAGTATATTAACCACGGCGCAAATCAAGCATATCAGGGCAGCCACCTAGAACGATGTGTCTTCCAGGTGCAGGCAGCTAGGCTGACCCATGCACCTGGAAAGTACGTTCTTAATTTGGTTTCCTTTCGCGATTTTCAAGTTTTCAGCGCAAAGATGCACATCTATAGTACATTGTGGCGCATTACCAGCGGCGACGACGTTCTCCAGCGGCCGCCCCGGGATGTAGGGGGTCGCGAGGCCAAAGTCAATTGCCTTGTAGACCGGTTTTTGCGATTGGCTGTAGCGAATCATAAAGTTGTTTGGCTTGACATCACGATGAATCCAACGATTTTCGTGCATTTGACACAGTGTCCTGCGCATCACGATTCGAAACTTTCGCTTACCACTTACCTTTAAGTAAAGAGCCAACTTCAGCATGCGCAAAAACGACATATGCGAAGCATGTACTTCCTAAACCACCTGATGAGAGGAAAAGAATATGAGTACCGCGCTTTAAAAACTGAGACCCTCGAGGAGTGATGAACTGCTTATGGTGGTAATCACAAGTATTCCAGTCTCTGATTCCAGGTGAACAGCTCGCTCGTAATTGAGGAACAGCGTAATGAACGGGCGCTCTATACAAGTCTCTTAACTATGGCTCCAGCCTTTTTCGAATTACCTGAATACCGCTCGCATCATCCGAGCCACATCTGCTTCAGTGTAGGGCGCTGCACCAATCTGAAACGGCGACCTTCTTAGTTAATATTCAAACCACCGACAGAGTGAGTTTTCGGTTAAAGATCTGTGAATAACAGCAAATAAAGATATTAAAGATATTAAAGATATTAAAGCAACACCTGATGTAAAAGCTCCTCGTCGCAATTTTCCAGTACTAGATACACGTATTCGTCGTCCTCATAAGCAGAGTCAAGATGAACCACGTTTAAAGTACTAGATAATTTTCGTAAGACGAAAACTTCATTCAAGATCTCTCGCCGGCGTTCCTCTAGAGTCCGATTCCAGAGAGCCCCCGGTTTCTTCGATATAACTTTCACGGCAAAATCACCAGGCATCTCCGCTTTATGTTCGTTACAATTGATTTGAGCTTCATAGACTACCGAAGTGCCACCCACGCCCAGAGTCCTCCCGAGAGCGAATTTGTCGTGAAATGTTTGGGGCAAACCATATTCAAGATCCAAAGCACTGCTTTTCGAGGTCCCTGACTCAGGTCCAGTATTGGTAAAGTTGAAATTCGATCTTAGTTGCTCTGAAACACCTTGTACCAAGCATTTAGCTATGGGATTTTCACTGCGCTGCCTGCGAGAAGGCTCCAAAGAAGCCGATACTGGAAAGACTGCCGTTCTCGATGACGTTGCAAGTTGTCCAAGATTTCTACTTGAATCAGGTGAAAAGTGGCCCTGTCTAGCGAGGTCATACGTCGAGGAAAATCTCCGTGTTAGAACTAAAGACGATGCTAGCTTGCAGTTGTGTTTGAGATCCACTGAAGATGGTGGCGATTTACACAAAGCCATCTCGACTGCGCTCGTCTTAAACTCCTGACATCTGTTGGGCCATACGGGAGTACCACTCAAGGGTTCCAAATGTTCGGCTTCTCACTATTACAGCATTCCAACAAAAGGTATAGCTGTAAGTCCTTGCATACCGTGTCGATGTCGCTCCGAAAAGGCTCTCGAACTGCAGCAGACGAGAGGGAAACGCAAAATAACAGGCGAGGGAAAACGTAGAATAATGTCTATTCACAATTCAGGTGAAATGACTTTCACGTTTCCGGTTTCACGGACTTGCCATACTAGATACTAAGAGATACTTGCACCCCCCGGGGATACACGTCAGATCGTCTCTTTCGTTTGACATACTGTTAGCCCCAATCTGACTCGGACGACATGGGTCGCGACAGCTGGTTGTGACTGCATCGTCAGCTGAATTGTGAATCGACACGAATGAGGAATAACCAGATTATAAACTTTTACTTTATTATTAATTATAACGACTTCGACTATTACCAGTACGAACTTGGAACTACCGGCCTACCGTCTACAGTACTATACCCCCTGTGTCTCTCGTTGGATACCCTGTATAATCGTTGGATACCCTCTACTTTTCGAAAATCTGCCGATCGTGACGCACCGCGCGCGCTCTATTCATCGGAGTCGTGCATATGACTGTTCATAAACGGCTAGGACGTCAACTTTGTGCGTGTTTCCTTGATGGGTTCTTCAAGCTCCAAAACGCGCAGAAACTGATAAATTGATAGTATCTGAATATCAAAATCAATTGATAGTGAAAATTGCCGAATATATCAGTTGGACTGTATATTCGGTGAGTCAGATAATCGGAATAGATAACCGGTGAGAATACTCAGTCTTCCCGTTATATGTTCGGGGTCTAGGGTTCCGGCTTCCGGGACCGATGACAGTCATACACCCTAACTGTATGAATGACAGTCGGGGCGTCACTTCCAGCACACCACCTAGGGTGGTGACTGGCAAACTAGGTAGTCACGGAACTGAAACAAACACCTACTCAGCTTCGGTGGAAATAAGCATCCTACAGGAGAACCTGTCCTTTCTGGCAGGATAACTCCCGAAACTAGCAGTCAGCGAGGCATACTGCAGAATACAAATACATTTAAAACCCTAAATTAAGTCCATCTTGGGGCAACCTGAACCAACAGCATCACAGTCTGGAGGCAGGCTAATCCAATCTCGTCAACTCTAGCCACGTCGAGAGTGCCCGGGAGAGCCGGTGCCTCTGTTACAGCGCCCAGGAGAGCCGGTACCACTGTCTGGTAAATCATGCGTAGAGCAAATTGAGAAAGTTGAGAATGTGCCGATGTCGCCGTAGCCAATTGCACCGGGTGCAACCAGTCGGGCCCGGTGCTGGATCGAAGAAGAAGGTTCATCCCCGGTCCCCCCGCCCCAGGCGGGTGGCACGCAGACCGGCGATGGCGGAGCACCACCCGGCGAGGGCGGCACGGTAACAATCGGAGCCGCTACGGGCGGCTGCGAGGGACCCGGGTACCACGTCCAGAGGGTGCCGAGGTAACCGCCATGATCGTTGGGGTACCATCCCTCCGGGCGCCAATAGAGCGCCGGCGGGACAACTGTGGGCGTCAGCACCCCAGCACTACCGACCTCGTCGCCGGTGTGCTCCGGTGTTGTTGATGATGCTTGCGTGGAGCGACCTCGGGAAGGCATGGCAGTTGCACAGACAACGAACAGCAAGCAGACTGCGAGAGATGTGAGGGCGGAGAACCCAAAACCCATCGGTGGCCTGCCGCACCCCAAGGCCCGCCGTGGTAACGGAAGACACTCGTTGTCATCCTCGGTGTCGTCTGCGTGCTGCCACTGAAACCGAGTCCACGGGCGCAACGGTCCCCACGCTGTGCATCGCAAGGGTCGGCTCCGGCCCCGTGAGGTCCAAGTTGGCCGCGAACTTGTCCATGAAGGACATGTGCGGCTCGTGCGCGTGCAACGCGCTGACGGGGTACATCTCCTCGTCGGACACCACCGACTGCGGAGCGGAGGGCGGTGCTGGCGGCGGTGGTACGACCAGAGCGTCGCCATGGACCTTGTCATGGACCTTGAAGGTGTTGATGTTCACAGCACCACCAACCGCGCAAACCCCGAAGCGGGTGTCAGCGGGCTGGCGGCACTCCAGATACTCGTCGATGGTGTCGGGCACCTGCTCCTCGGCGACAGCGAAGGAGAAGGCGGAGACGGTGTCGTAGAGCTCCGGTTTGCCGTCTGCAATGTAGCAGACGGCGTCGAAACGAGCGGCGTCGTTGTCGTCCATGGCGTTCTGGAACAGCGTGGCGAAGACGTCATTCTCGCTGTCCGCAACGCTGAAGCCGTGTGCGCCAACATGTCCGCGTGGCCCGCCGTTCGGGCAGTCCCGATGCCAATGTTTCTCCGCCGTAGCGGAGCAAGTCGGGTTCCCGCACAAAGGAACGAACGTGCCGGTGGGTTTGTGGAAAGCCACCTTCCCTGAAGGCTGCCCACGGAAAGCTTGCGGGAAGTTGCCGTGCTCGGGAAGAGGTTTCGCTGCGAAGCGGACTCCGTCACCATGCCCACCTCGTCCGATGGCGTTCTTCTTGTCGTTGCGGGTCGTGAAGCCCTTCGCGTTGTCGATACGGTTGTGAAGGGCCTTGATATCTTTCTTCATGTCGAAGAGTTGGTCGCGGAGCTCGCTGAAGATGGTCTTGAAGTCCTCGTCGTCGCTCTGCCCAGCCAGGGTGAGTGCGGAGAACGCGCGCGCAGCAGGCGGGACGTGCGAGTCCGTCCCGTTTTGTGCATAGCACTCACGGGTCCATTGCTGAATGGTGGCAAGGGACTCCGCCGCACGTTGGTCGTGCAGCAAAAGGCGGTTGACAACCGGGGCATAGAAAACCGGGTCGAGGGACTTGATGTACAGGGACTTGTATGACCTCCATGTCGTCGAGGGTGCTCTTGCGTCGAGCGGACCGGAGAGCGGCGTTGAAGGCGGCGATAGTCCGCGACGGGTCGAACTGGGTGATCTTGATGGCCAGAAGGTCTGCGGTGCCCTTAAAGGGTCCGCCGGAATCCAGAAGCATTCTGGCGATCTCCAGCAACACCCGTTTCCCATCAAACGGGTGTGCCTCCGCCGAAGACTCCATCCAGTCCGCCGCGGGCGACACCGGAGCGATGATGAATTCCAGTGTCGAAAATAGCAGCTTGTTCGCCTCGGCGCGAACGGGCAGCGTGGCATCCTTGAACAAGGCTATAATTAAGCAATTGCAATATCTTTATTATGGCAGGAACAGCCTTCACTGGGCAAGAATTCATGTCGTATACTTTCAATGCGCGCATTTCATATCTCTGATCGATCTGTCCCATGTCGGCTGGCATATCAACATCTGCCACCTATACAAATCCCAATCAGAGAATCTGCATTTGGACAATCCTAATCAAGATAGTTGATTTCATTGTCCCTTGTTGGCCTTTGCCTTCTTCCTGCGAGGAGCCACGTCCTGCACTTCTTCATCATCACTGTCACTGCCTCGGGTACATTCCAAATAAGCTATGTGCTCAGCTGCCCAACAGGCAGGATATTTCCTGGGTTGCCTCTTCGTCACTTCGGACACCCCAGCATTATTTTCACTCATTGAAGTCAATCCAGTATCTGGCCCAGATGGTTCCTTCGGTTGTACTCGAACAGTCTCCACCGCAGAGGCTGGAGCATCCTCAGATATGGCCTCAGACTTCTGCTCGGTGATAGGCGGATCCTCTGGCTGAACGGGTGAGGTCGGGGAGGTGCCCTTTGGCACCCAGATAAGTTCACCCTTATCATCCATGATCAGCTGCAGTCCCAGTCTCTTCAACCTTCGGGCTTCAGCCTGCTCCTCAGCATCGTCAGCTACCAAGTCATCGAACTCGCTGACGTCATCCTCAGTGTCATCATATTCACCAGGCGTGTCATACTCCCATTTCGGACTGGCAGTATCGATGTCATTCTTACTGTCCGTGACACCCGCGTCATCATTGTCATCCGAATCTGGCAGCTTCTCCTTACTCCAGGTCACAGCACCTGCACCCGAATCGTCACTGTTCATAGGCATCGCCACCTTAGGCCCAGTGTATGGAATTCCGCGATACTCATACTCGTCAGTCACACTCGCCTTCTTCCAGTACAGTAATCACTCACCGTTAAGAAAACCCGACGATAAGAAAGTAGCCAGCGTTTCAGGGGGGGGGCGGGGGGGGTACCCAAGTTGGTGAATATCGCTGGCTGGTTTTTGAAGGTTATGGCATGGACCAAAATAAGAAATATTGGTGCTGGCTGGCCGGCCTAAGATATGATTCTCCAATTTCTTATAGCTAAGAAAAAAATGCTGGCATTTGGAAATATTACATATGATATTATAGATATGTGACATCAATATATCACTTCTCTCAATATTTCATGTACATTTCATGTAGAACGATGCCCTTCAGTTCTAGATAATCTGTCTCCGAAATAATTTCGTCATCAAAATCCTGCTTAAGATCCTTAAGTTGTGCACGACTTACAGGGTCCATCGTTCGAAAAGTGAAAATTTTAAGAAAATGTCTGGGCTAGGTGGGTGTCCATGTAGATGGCTAAGAAATGCGCTGGCTGAGTGAAGAGATCGCGGTCCACTATTCATAGCGTTTTCATAGGACGCTGGCGCTGGCAGGGGGGGGGGTACCCAAGTTGGAGAATATCACTGGCTGGCCCCATATCTCCTGTATTCTTAAAGGTGGGTGATTACTGTACGCATCACTGAGCGGTAATGAAAATGGCGCTACAGGCTCCTTCGCTCGAGTGGCGTCTTCCAGAAACCAGCCACCGCCCCTCTTACGCTCCCAGCGGCGTAGCGCTCCAGAAGGGTGGACGATAATATGCTGCCAGCTATAATCGAGCCCAGGCTTTCGCTCCCCATAGTACGCAGTCAATGGCTCGGGAGTCCCCTTCCGAGCCCATTTCCATTTCACTCCCCCACTGGGCATAAATACAATATACCAATCGAATGGCTTGACATGGCCAGTGTTCCCTGGCACAACTCCTCCCCTCTTAGCTTGTTAGTACAAAGAGATGATAAATCGGGGTCATTTGTACAGCAGCTAAGATCCAGAAACAGATCAGCCATGCGTATGTATGCGTGATATTATGCTTTTCTGATCGAACAGGTGCTCGAAGAGTTGGCGAAGCAATCCAGAGGGCAGAGGGTCGTATACAGCAGCTGAGACTCTTGCTCCTTGTTGCCCAGGATGAGGCCCCAGTTGAGCAGTTTCCGGATGTGATCCCAGAGTCTGTTGGTGAAGACACTGAGGAGTATCCATCGTACAGTACTGCAGGTCCACCGGAGGAGGCGACTGCGTCCAGATGCAAGTAGGCTTGCGGTAGCCAGTGCCATACATACAGTAAGAGCAATATAACGGAGTAGGTAAACGGCGGACTACGGGTCGAAATCGCAGCGCAAAGGGAAACCTGCCCATCGGATTCTCCATAAACCAATGCTTGGGTTTGAGGAAATCGAAAATTTGGAGCGCACGGCGTACACAGGCATCAGCCTGTCGCAGTTGTCGCACCCCAGTGGTCTTAGCCTGACTGTATTCTGTGCACGGTGGGCTAGCCCAGATGACGTCAAAGTAACCAGGAGCGTAACTCTTGAAGTCCCAGTCTTGTACCTTCTCAGCGTAGGTAGATTGCCAGCGAGGATCATGATCTACGGTGACCACGGTGCTCTTCGGATAACACGATGACAGGAAACTTCTCTCCACACTACCAGTACCACTGAAAAGTACTCGCAGTCGCAACTCGCGTGACGAGACCACAGAGTCCAGAGGAGCCAGATGCGTCACAAAGGCGTCAGAGGAGCGACAGTATTGTTCCCAAGGTAGGCAGTTGTCCAGAGAAGTGGGTTCCCCTTCATCAGGGGTGTCCAGGAAGGTTATTAGAGCTCTGGCGCGTTCCCGCCTTTGCTTCCGCTGCCTTCTGACCTCCTGTAAGGCGTTTTCACGGGCTTGTCCTTCTCGGGAAAGTCGCAGTTGTTCGAACTCGGTGAGCTGCTCGAGTTCACCCCCGTAGTTCAACGACTCGCGAGTCTTCCAGGAATCATGAGCATTAGAGTACCCAGTCCAGCGTACCAGAAATTCTTCCACTTCCTTGCCTCCTCGCGTAGGTTTCACTCTTCGAGCCAAAATCTTAGACACATGTGTCTGGGATTGTCCATCCACGAGAACTTTGGCAGGAGTGGGTATTTGCCGACGCAGCGCAAAAGCTTCATCCGCGGTGCGGTATTCCTTGAGGCGATGCTGCGCAAAGACGTCGTGGATACGCCATTTAGGGGGCAACTTGAGCCGATAAGCCACCGGGGCGCCTCTGTCAATTTCGGGTAGCTCTCGCTGCTGGTCACTGAAGAACCTCTCGGTGATGGGTAAGGGCCCGTGCCAGCGAGGTCCCAGCTTCCTGAAGGATTCGCGGTTCATGATGTTTTCCGTGAGATGCTTGGCATCTACCCAGACCAAGTCTCCCAACTGAAAGGATTTGGCGGTGTGACGCTGATCAAACTGATGTCGCTGGCGTTGCTGCGCCAGTTCCAGCTTAGTGCGGGCGTCCTCCAGTTGAGCCGCGAATTTACTAGCCATCTCGTGTGCGGTACCCTCTCCACCCTTGCGCTTGGAGTGTTGTCCTGCAGCCGCTTGCAGAAACAGGTCCAGCTGCGACATAGGAGAATGCCCCAAAACCAACTCAAACGGGGTAAAGCCAGTCACATCGCTCCGCGTATCATTTATGGCGAACTCTACGTTAGCACACCACAAGTCCCAGTCCTCCGGATTGCTGCCCACGAAGGACCGCAGCATGTCCTCTACCACGCGGTTGGTGTGTTCAGCTTGTCCGTCCGAACGAGGATTGTAAGGCGTAGTGGAGGCCACTTTGGTTCCCATAAGTCTCATCAACTCCTTCCACATAGCATCCTGAAAACGAGGGTCCCGGTCGGAGACAATCTTCATAGGAGCACCATGTAGTTTTCAGATGTGGTCGAAGTAGATTCGAGCTATAACCTCAGCGGAGCTGTCCTGGAAGTTCAAGGGGATAATGTGAACCATTTTGCTGAGCTTACAAGTGAAGGTAGCAAAAGCATCGTGATTCCGCGCCGTGACTGGGAGTCCGGTGACAAAGTCCACGCTGACCACTTGCCATAGTCTCGTAGGAATAGTGTGGGGGTTCAGCAATCCATCCGGGTAGGAATTTCTCGGTCGCACCGCTTGACAGATAGCGCAAGATGAAACCCAGCGTCCCACATCTTCCGCCGCCCCTTTCCACCACCCTACAAATTATTGCCCCATTCATCCGTGTGGATTTGCATATGGACAGCGTATGGAAATCGCAAGGACCCATATGGACAACCGTATGGACGGTCTGGACAGATTTCTGGCGAAACCTTGATGCATATGTAAGAACCATACGGACGACGCGTAATTGTGGTGTCCATATGAAAATGTCCCATGGACACCGTAAGGATTTCGTATGGACACCGTATGGACGGCCGTGTGGACACCGTATGGACAGAACACATGTCCACATGGTGTCCATACGCATGGACAGAGGCACTATCCAACCGCACGACAGCGCAGGGACACCGTATGGAAACCCGTATGGATAACATATGGACGTCGTAACCGGACGTGCGGACAACGTATGGACTACCGTAAGGACAGCGTATGGATAGCGTATGAACATCACAGTCGCACGTGCGGACACCGTATGTAATGCCGCAAGGACGGCATATGGACGGCGCATGGACATCGTAAACGTGCGTGCGGACGGCATATGGACTCCCATAAGGACAACGTATGGACGTCGCATGGACATCGTAACCGGACGTGCGGACAACGTATGGACCACCGTAAGGACAACGTATGGATAGCGCATGGACCTCATAATCGCACGTGCGGACACCGTATGTAATCCCGTAAGGACGGCATATGGACGACGCATGGACATCGTAAACGTGCGTGCGGACGGTATATGGACTCCCATATGGACAACGTATGGACGACGCATGGACATCATAATCGCACGTACGGACATCGTATGGACCACCGTAAGGACAGCGTATGGATAGCGCATGGACATTATAATCGCACGTGCGGACACCGTATGTAAATCCGTAAGGATGGCATATGGACGACGCATGGACATCGTAAACGTGCGTGCGGACGGCATATGTACTCCCATATGGACAACGTATGGACGACGCATGTACATCATAATCACACGTACGGACACCGTGTAGACTACCGTATGGACATCGTAAACGTGCGTGCGGACGGCATATGGACACCCATAAGGACGGTCAATAATAGATAGTCCACACGCATGGACATCGGTGTCCGTACGTGTGGATAGCTTGTGTTTATAGATATCAATGCGTATGGACGATGCAGTCCACGCGTACGGACATCGGTGTCCGTGCGCGTGGATAGCTTGTGATACACAAAATATTTACAAGGTACAGGGATACACAAAATATTTACAAAATGTTTACAAAATGTTTTCTAGCCTAGCTTTTCGACTTCTTTGCTGGCTTTTCACCTTCTTCCTTTTTTCTGTCAACGTTTCTCTTCTTTGGAATTTGGAATTTGGAATTGGGAGCGGAACCGCCCTTAACCTTCTCATCCTTCTTCCCATCCTTCTTGTCCTCCTCCTCCTCCTCAGAGGTGGTTTGCTCCTCGTCCTCGTCCTTCTTGTCGACGCCCTCGCCCCTCTCCTCATCCTCCACAGTCTCTCCGTCATTAGCAGCGGCGGGATCCTCGACAGCCTCAACAACAGCATCATTAGCATCACCATCGGCCGCGTTCTCCTCTTCAACTTCCGATTCTTGTGCATCTTGCTTCTGACACCCCCGCACGTCCTGGAACCAGTGACGGCTCGTTCCTCTCGTATGGAACTGCAAGTGAATGCAACCTAAGTAAGTGCATTAAGAGCAACGACAACAATTGACAAGCTAAATGCCACTAGAACAATACAAGCAAACACACCGTGACGGGGGGGTATCCACGGTCCCGTTCCGATACCTCAGCAGGCTCCAACTTCAGGCCGGCCAGTTTTCTCGCTGTCAGCCTCTCGGGATACAGCTTCTCCGTGTTGGCGTGCCTCAAGTAGGCCTTGTGTATCCTGCGTACATAAACCACTTGTTAGACGGCGTCCTTACGTATGTACACCGTCTTCCACCCGTATGGACGGCACAATAAATGGTGTCCACGCGTATGGACAGCAAAACAACACCACGCACACATGTACACATGGACGTTCGCGTAAGTGCAAAAGGTAAAAATGTGAACGTTGCAGGGGAAGGCAGGGAGGGAGGGAGGACTTGCCAGATAACATTTTTTCTTACTATAACTGACTGGAGGTTGTGCTCCAGCATCTCCATCGTTTTATTAGCCGTCCCGGTGCGGAGTTGCTCGGCACTCACGAGCTCGTCCACCATCGACATGTGGTGGGAAAGAATCCGCTCCACGGGGTAAACCTCCCCCTTATCTGGGAGGTGAACGACGAATTCAACGTACAGCTCGTAGGTATCTTTGGGCAAAATCATTGGTTTCTCGTTCAATGAATTTCCCGGCCCGATGGCGGCGACGGTAGCCCGACCAATGACAAGGTTCGGGAGGCCAGATTTGGTGGCCTTTCCGGTGTCGTAACCGGTACCGATACGACCCACGTCCGCCTGGGGGGTGGCGAAGACGTCCACCTGGTCCCCTACGGCCAAGGGGGCCCCGAGGTTGGGGGAGTGCTTCTCTGCCTGCGGGACCGGCTCTTCGGGGACCGTCTGTTGAGGCGCTTCCACCTGGACACCGTGCGGACGACGTGTGGACTAAGTCGTTCGTACGGGCGACACACGCGTGGAAACATATAAGAAAAACAGTGAAGAACTGGCGCTCACTGGCCAAAACGTACACCCCTGTGGACAACGTGCAAACTACGTGGTTCATAAGGGTGGAAACAATCAAGCGGCACAAGTTGAAAAAAGGTTCACATAACCACGAGCTTGGACACCGTTGCACAACGTGTGGACACCGGCGCTCACAGGCGGAAGAGCACAAAAGTTACCTTTACTTCCGGTTTCTTTTCAGGGGCTTCAGGGGCTTTGGCACCAAGCGCTGTGAAGATCTCAAAGTGCTTCCCTTCAGTGAGTGGCTTGCCAGCAGCAATTGCCAGAGCCACCTGCAGGCACGCCTCTGTCTCCTCCGGGTCCGGCGCATCCCTGTGCCCGTATACCTTGTACCCGGCCGCTGGACCCTTGTACCGGATGTGAAAACCGTCGGGGAAGTCCTGGGTGACCTTCCACTTCCAGCGACCGGGCCCCTCCGAGTTATTTTTCAAATAACTCAACCGGTTGGTGACGTATGTTTTCACCATCCGCAAGGGCACCTGCGGGTGGCGGGACTGGATATGCTTGGCGATTTTGGTGTGCTTGGCCGCCCCAATGACGGCGACCGTCCCAGGGGGTATCAGGCCTTTTTCCTGCCAGTCGTCGATGACCTCCCGGGCGTCTTCCTTCATGTCATTTAAGACTTGGGCGCCCGGGTCCACCACCAACCGCGCTGTATTTGCGGCCTGCGCAGCCTCTGCAGGTTGCGCTGCACCCCCTGCCCCGGCAGCCCCTGCAAACAGCAGCATTTGCTGCTGCATGCTTTGCATCTGCTGAAACATCTGCTGCATGGTGGTGTTTGACGCGGCCGCCTCCACCAAGCTGGTTTGGCGACGCTGGTTTGGCGAGGGAGTGGGGGCGGTGGGTGGTGATTTCGGGATCTGTGCGCGTTGTCTACTGGGCTGAACTCGTCTGGCCATGTTGGGAACTTACGAAACAAAATTTGCGAGGAGGTTCGTTTGCTGGAGGACTGTGGGCGTTTGTGGGCGTTTTGGCGGCGATGGGATGAAAACGGTACTCACGGGCGTGGACAGCGCTGACTTCGTGGCGTTCATCCGTACAGTACGGGCATGAACGTATGGACGTTTGACCGTTGAGCTGGTGCATGAGACAGCATCTTTTGAAAATGCATGTCTCAATTTCTTTTTTCTCTTTGAAATTGGTATCAGAGTCCTCTCTGTAGGGAAACGCGGTTTTATGAATATAATTTTTGCCGTGCGGCGGTTTTTCATCATCGTGGGTGCATGGCCGAGTGGTCAAATGTTGGTAAGCCGAACGCGTTCTCGCGAGGGTGAGGGGTTCGAATCCCCTTGGAGGCATTGGCATCCACGATAGCGATAAGAGGCGCCGCTAGTGCACAAGGGGTGTCGTGGGTGCCAACCCACGCCTCCATGCCATTTTCAGTTTCTGTAACTCATGGAGACCGTCCGATTAAGACGGGGGGGTTCATCTGGGTCGTCGATTGCACTGTCCGCTGGGAAACAATCCCACTGAGTGCCTGTTCTGAGGTAGATCGCAAGCAGCGAGAGGGCGCCTAACCCCCCTCTCACTTTGTTTTTTTTTGTCCCCACGCTCCGATTTTAGCCCTCCATCGACCTTTTTTAGGGGTGTTTTGTTTTTTGCCATTTTTTCGCTAAGTATTTCTACCCAAATGTCCACACGTGTGGTAAAGTGTGCTGTCCGTACGTTGTCCATACGGTTTTTATGTTTTTAGTTTCCGTGAGGTCAGCTTTTTTTTGCGTCCGTGCGTGTAAAAAAACCGTCCATGGGACATGAATCATACGGACAGTCAAGGCTAACTCGAATGGACAGCGTATGGACTGCTAACTGACGTTTCCACGCGTGTGGACAGTTTTCAACAAAAAACGTACAAACACTATAGAGTCGTACGAAAACACGTAATTCACCGTGTGCT
Organism: Cymbomonas tetramitiformis; assembly: GCA_001247695.2. Taxonomy (NCBI): domain Eukaryota; kingdom Viridiplantae; phylum Chlorophyta; class Pyramimonadophyceae; order Pyramimonadales; family Pyramimonadaceae; genus Cymbomonas; species Cymbomonas tetramitiformis. The sequence continues at coordinate 27,818 of LGRX02009880.1, read as the reverse complement.
TTTGCTATCCATCCATGCGGACTGCTCAAAATGTGTGGTTATTTCCAACCACATGGACAGACCGTCCATGGGACATGCAGACGTACGAAAAATGTGCCATTTCATACGAAATTCGTACAAAACCCACATGGACAGCTAACTGACGTTTCCACGCGTGTGGACAACCGATCTCATGGAACCGTATGGACTAGAATGCTTGCGGCATCCACACGGACAACACATAGCGTCCATCCATAATCTAACGTGTGGACGACGAGTTTACAACCTTGACGTAAGTGTTGGTGCATGCGCGCAGATGTGACATGGAACGTATGAACATCGTTGTCCATACGCTGGAAACCTAAGCCGGGCGTACGGACACCGTACGGACGACGCACGGACGACCAAATATGCCATTTTGTCCCTGCGTTGAATGCAATGGTGAAAGGTGGTTATCCAGTAAGCAAACTCTCCGGCACGTGCGTGCCAATGGACTTCATGGTGATCGATCGCCGTCACCAGAGCGACAACAAGATGAGGAGGAGACACAAGAACGCAGTGATGAGGAGGAATTCCCAGAAGATGTTGCCATCCACGAGGCAGCAAATGCGACGATCGAAAAAATCAATCGGCTCTTCTTGGGACCTCAAGAGGACCCAAGCGCAGAGGTAGGTCCTCCTTATCAGCTAAGTCAGCAATTCAGCATTCATCACATTCATGTGTTCTTTGAGGATGTGTGTGTGTGTGTGTGTGTGAGCAGGAAAGTGTAGAAAACGTCCAAGCGTCCGCTAACGTCGTGGCGAACAATTTCGTGTTGGATCTTCTCGTCTCCCACAACCACCACAACAGCTCGCAGGCCTACTTCGATGCGATTCTGAACATTCTGCGTGTTCACTACATCGACAATGTAGCCGATAGTGCACATACTCTTATCGCAGAGGTTCCATCTACATATGCACAAGTGATGCAGAAGTGGAAGGAGATGTTCAAGGGATACAACGAAGTGGACGTTTGCCCCGAGTGCTCCGAATTCTTTCAGGACGAGCACGCCAACTGCGACAAGTGTCCGAAATGCCTGGAACCGAGATACGAGGACGGAAAGACGGTGAACGGGGTATACATTCCAGGTCGAGCTCGCTGTATTTTTCGATGGTGGCCGCTCGAAACGCTGTTCACCGTATTCTTCCTGACGCCGGAGTTAGCCATGCTAGCGCGTACGTGGTGGAAAGAAGGCATGTTGGACAAAGACCCCCGAGCGGAAATACATGGTATACTCGGTGAGTTTACTCCGAAATTTCAATCCATGACTGTGTACACCGCATGGACGTAAGGGCAGTACGTCGTCCGTAGGTACGATTGGCATCGTCCGCCCGTGTGGACAAAGCAAGTGCGGAATTCGTATGTCGTATTTCCCACTGCTCGTGCAAGCTCGTCCATGTAGGTGAACACCATATGGATGGTATGCACGTACGCCGTCCGTACGCACGGACAATGTTACCCACCCATGTGAACAGTTTAATTGCGGAAATCTTAGGTCTCATTTCCCAGAGCTCGTGTAAACCTGTCCATGACTGTGAACACCGCATGGACAATACGTTCATTCGTTGTCCGTACGTGTGTAAGTAGTTATCCACCCGTGTGGACAGTGAGTGTAAGGAATTCTTATGTATCGTTTCCCAATGCTCGTGCAGACTCGCCAGGATTTCTCAACTTCGTTCGCAACAAGTGGGACATATTTAAAGACCCGAGGAACATTGCCATTATGGCGTGTGCAGATGGCGTCCAATCCTTCAACGACGGCATTCGCACGGTGACTCCGCTGTGTTTTACGATTGTCAACTTCCCGGGAGAAATTCGCTGCAAACGAGAATACGTGATGACTTGGGGAATCTGGGATGGAAAACCGAAAGTCAGCAGCAAGTTCTACGACATGTTCACCTTGGAGGTTAACAGACTGACTAACGGCGTACGCATGTTCGATGTGATTACCAACACGGTTTTCACGTTCAAGCTCGTGCTGTACAAAATGCTCGAAGATTACATTGGCTTGAGCGACGCGGCGAGACGATTCGGAGCTAATTCGTACTACGCTTGCCTGAAATGCTGGATCCGGGGTACCGAGAAATCTACAACTGGTCTAACGAAAATCATATATTCCTCACTACACCAAGGACTGCAACCAGGTAAACGCATGACCCCGTCGCTTGTCCCCTTTCCTTCTTCGGCCGTACGTACGGAGTATGTGTGCCCACCGTGTGGACACCCCACGGACAGCTCGTGGATTTTAGCTTAAATTATGTGTTAAAGAACACCCTGTCCGGGCTTGTGGATACCGGCGTCCGCACGCGTGGACGCCTGGAGTCCGATGTGTTCCGTACGCGTGATTCACCGTCTAAGCGTGTCGTGTTGATTTTCGCCGTCATTGAGCAGGTGAACCAATCCCTTTTCGCACCAACAGCGAAGTCCGTGAAACCCAACAGCTCCACGCCAAGATGATCAGAGAGGGACGAGTGCCTAAACAAATCGTCGAGGAATTCATGAAGCAGAGCGGGGTTAAGGAACCATGCCCGATGTCAATCATTCCTGATTTTGACGTTGTACGGGACTACCTTCTCGACCTGATGCACATCTTGTACAACCTGATTCACGGCGTCCACTGCGTGATTTTTGGTGATGGTTGGGGACCGAACACACGCAACTATGCGCGGAAGATGAAGGTCCATCGATCGTGGGTTATCGCACCCCCACCCAGAAATGTAAACGATCGAAGATCTGCTGCGAAGCGACTGGCAGGTAAGCTTGTAGGTCGTTTGCGAGTTTCTGCTGTTCCACACGGGTGAACACCGTGTTGCCGCCGGACGGACGGCGCATGTAACCGTACGGACGACGTATGGACCATCCACTGTATGCCTAACAATGTAAAGTCTTTGCAGACAAACCATCACCGTGGGGACTGTCACCGATCGCAAAGACCGGTGCAATCAAGTGGGTACGAGGTCTGAAGCTCGCGACAAATATGGGACCTCTAGCTAAGAAACTTCTGCAGGAAAAGTACAAGAACCCGAAAAAGGTGCGGAAGATGAAGGCCGCGGAGCTGGTGGTATCCCTCACTTCTGGGATACTGGGCGTTATTGCATCCTGGCAAAATGCTGACGGGCAAGTTCTCCGACCACAATACGCGAGGTTCGTTGGTGAATTTTCGGTGGTGGTTCGAGAATTAACCGCCCCCTCAATTCATCCAGAGGTACGTTAAGCCTAATCAACCCGTGTGCTTCCGTGTGGATGTTCTCGGACACCGTACGGACGCCGCACGGACGGCGTATGAAGCCGTTGTCCATCCGGTTGTTCCTCCACCATTCACACCTGGCATGTCCCGGTTCGAGATTAAGGTTGCCTCTCATTATTTTGCCTTTCAGGAAATGAACAAGCTGCAGAGCCGAGTCATGCAGTTGAGAGATGAGATGGAGCGGAACAACTCCCCTGAGGCGTTGGTGATTATGTCGCATCTTCTCGTGCACATTGTCGACCAGCTGAAGGACAACGGCCCTGCACGGGAAATCTGGATGTATGTCTTCGAAGACTATTTCGGGTTGTTGAAGCTGTCCATCAAGACCCGCTCACAACCCGTCGCCAGCATGATGAAAGGACTGGAGTTGCGGCGAACGGTTTCCATGGTTGCTGGCATCAAGCGAATGCATCGAAGTGGTCGAGCTCCCCAGTATCGACCTCCTGCAAAGCAGAACATCTTTACAACGAAATCAAGCACTGTGCGGCCAACCGCTGGTGAGCACATCCCTAAGTATCATGTGTGCCATGCATGTTAGTCTTTCCATGCGTGTGGATGCTTTTTAAGTACGTGTGCACGTAGTCGTTCACACGTGTGGCCAGCGATCCATACGCACGGACGGTACTTTACTATTGTCCGTTTGGTCAATACCACCTGTCCAAGCGCGTGGACGAAGAGCCCACCGTGCGGACGACGTCGTCCACATGTGTGGAATACCTGTCCGTACGTACGGATGAGTTTTCACTATTGTCCGTTTTTTTTCTCTTCAGTCTTCTTATGAGACAACTAATTCGCTTGCGCGGCGTCAATCGCAACAGATGACAGAGAAAAGATTCAAGTCTACCTTCGTACCGAGTTCCCCGAGTACGACACTCTGTGCAAAAAGTTCGACGACACACTCGACTCATTCAACAGGTACCAACTTATGTGCATGTCTGTAAATTGTGCGAACGCCACGTGGACGGCGTACGGACGGCGTACGGCCACCGTATGACAACGTACGGAACATTGAGTCCACCCGTGTGTACTTGCGAATGCAGGAACGTTGGACAACGGAATCGTCGCAACCGACGGGCGGGTCGTCGAAGGCCGATGACGAATGACGTGGTTCCGGTGTTTCTACAACCAGACACGTGGAGAAGGTGCCCAAGAACTTTGCAGATTCAGCCTTTCACCGAGGAGGAGCAGACCTTCGCCTTGGCCGGGATCGCCCCGTGGACGGAGTATCCTAGCATCAAGATTGGGCGTGAAGATTTTCGAGTGCACGACAGCGACATTGGTTTGAAGAGTTGTCAACGGTATTTCAAGAGCATCTTTCGAAGTCCGGGAGTGCCAACTCCAGCTCAACTTCTTACAGGCGAGATACCGGACGATGACGTTGAAGATAGGTATGGGGAAATCATGAAGATCGTCAAGCTTGATCTTCCCGGTCACGAGATCTTTCTGTTGAAGGCCCGTTGGTACCCAAAGGCGGCTGCGCTTGCGGACGATATCAGCAAGAACATTTACCTGCGCAAAGACATGCCATGGGACGTGTCTCAGCCATTCGTTCGCGCAAACAGCATTGAGAATCAAGTGGTAATTCAGGATGTTCCTTTCATGCCGGCTTGGCTTGCCCGGTACAAAGGAAATGTTGTCCCTTTGGCCATTCGACGACGAACTGATTGCTTGCAAGTTGTGTTGGATCGCAAGGCGGATTTCTTCCGTGAAATCGATGATAACAGTAGTAGCGAGGATGACCGTAGTAGTTCATCTGATTCAGATGATTGCGGATGATACACGATGTATTATATATGCAAATAAACCGTATGTGCGCGGACACCTGTATTCACACGCATGATTCCGCTAATCCATACGGGTAAACCCTTATCCACACGCGCGGATGTATGTGTCCACACGCGTGTTTCAACAAACTCCAATTTTGACGTCCATACGTATGGATTGGCGAATTCCGATCGTCCATACGTCTGTCCACACGTCGTCCGTACGCATGAGTTCGTTCGTTGACACGCCCCCGTGGTGCCCATATATGGCTGATGAAGGGGCAAGCAACGCTCGGGCACACCCAGGCCCGGGTGCAATGGCTGTCCACACGTGCGGACAAGCGCAAACGAGTGGCACGGCACGGGCCTCACACTGTCCATACGCCCGTCCACACGTCGTTCGTACGCGTCGGTACGACCCAGGGACACGCCCCCATGGTGTCCATGTGGCTGATGAAGGGGAAGGAAATGCTTGGGTACACCCAGGCCTGGGTGCAATGGGTGTCCACACGTGCGGACACGCGCAAACGAGTGGCACGGCACGGGCCTCACACTGTCCATACGCCCGTCCACACGTCGTCCGTACGCGTCGGTACGACCCAGGGACACGCCCCCATGGTGTCCATGTGGCTGATGAAGGGGAAGGAAATGCTTGGGTGCACCCAGGCCCGGGTGCAATGGCTGTCCACACGTGCGGACAAGCGCAAACGAGTGGCACGGCACGGGCCTCACACTGTCCATACGCCCGTCCACACGTCGTCCGTACGCGTCGGTACGACCCAGGGACACGTCCCCATGGTGTCCATGTGGCTGATGAAGGGGAAGGAAATGCTCGGGTACACCCAGGCCTGGGTGCAATGGGTGTCCACACGTGCGGACAAGCGCAAACGAGTGGCACGGCACGGGCCTCACACTGTCCATACGCCCGTCCACACGTCGTCCGTACGCATCAGTACGTCCAGGGACACGTCCACATGGTGTCCACATGGCTGAGGAGGGGGCAAGCAGTGCTCGGGTACACCCAGGCCCGGGTGCAATGGCTGTCCACACGTGCGGACAAGCGCAAAAGAGTGGCACGGCACGGGCCTCACACTGTCCATACGCCCGTCCACACGTCGTCCGTACGCGTGGGTACGGTCCAGGGACACGTCCCCATGGTGTCCATATGGCCGAGGAGGGGTAGAAGCGGCATTTCTCGCAGTCCGCACGTGTGGACAACATTTTCCAGTGGTTCATGCGTATGGACGGCACCTATCCATACGGTCGGAGCGTCCACACGCGTAATAAAATCAGGTAAACTAGCATACGTCGTCCACACGGATGCGCACGTACGGACGACGTATGGATTTATCGTATGGACACCGTATGAACATCACTTTTACAAATTAGACAATTTCACACGTGTGGATTTAGCAAAAAAAGCGTCCATAGGGTGTCCGTACGCTGTCCACGCGTCGGACGGACGGTTTTCCACGCGTGTAAAAAGGCCAATAATTTGTAGGGCCAGAAGCGTCGCAGTACCCGTTCCAGAGTTTTGTCCCTTCCCGCGTGTCCAGCTGAATCAGATGCGTGCGCTTCTTGCAGCACTACCTCGCGAAGCGGTGAATCTTCTCCCAGTACCAACTGATAGCGTCCAGCGCTCACCCTCCACAAAACATCTCCCACCACGCAGAAGTCACGAGTGCGTTGATTCGGAGCTTCTTGGATTTCCTTCCTCAAAGTCTGTAGTGGACCAGGTCGCCCATATTCCGCTTGCAGAGCTTTGAGGAACTGGCCTCCTGATATCTGATGGTGCAGGTCTCGGACGCTGGCCGCCTCTCCAGTACGCACGATAGGAGGAGGTGAACTCGTCCTCCTTTCCCGCTTGACACGCTGTCGAGCCGGCGGGGCGTACACCACTAGCAGAGGCCAAGGAAGATCCAGAAGGGCTCCATCCGGAGCAGCGAACATCTGCACTGGTTCTCCTTGAGCGTCATGTGTGGGTATAATGTACTCCACTCTCATTCCCGCAGATCTGAACAGCTGCCGCCACTGGGGCATGCGAGACTGAAAATCAGGAAGGACAAAGAGGGCTGAAGTATTCTCAGGGTCCAGACGCCATTCTTCCACATATTTCCTCAGTACGGCCTCAATGGTCAAATGGTTGGAGGAGAAGGGAGGATTGCACCAGACGTTCAACCCTCGCCAGTTTTCCTTCAAGCAGTCCGTCCAGTAGCGATTAACCTGACGATTCTTTCCTCCCAAGTCGCAACAGGCGTCCACCTTGAAAGGTCCATATTCTTGACTCAAGAAATCGAACATGTCCGCACGGAACTTCCAGTCCTGTCGGTCGCTGGGCTCCAGGAGTCTGGTTGAGGCCTCGCTGCGCTTCGGCGTCGCAGTGTTGCCAGCAGGGGTCTTCCTGGGAGAAGGAGGCGAGGAAGCTGTCAATTTGCCAGAGCGCGTCTGAACTGCCAGGGTTGCTTCCTCGTACCCTGTTTCTGCCAGCTGCAATGTATGTTTACATCTTGTATCCGCTGCCGCAATGCGCGCATACGCTCCAGTGTCGGCAACGGATCCGGATTCGTTGCTCCGGATCCAGACACAAATCAGAATCCGACCTACCGAATCCTCAATTTAAGCGGCTTCGAAAGATACAGATACGGGCAGATCCTGAAATTCTACTGGATTCGAAGCATCGAATCCTGATCCGTAAAAAATCCGTCAATTCCGACGATTCTGCGAATCCAAACCTGCCAAGTAAAAATTTGAGCCCACATCCTTTAGGGTGTTTGCCAATATGGCCCTGCTTTCCCAGATGTGCTAAGAGGATAATTCCGTGACATTTGTCCACATTTTGATTAGTTTATATCCCTTGGCAATCGAAATTCATATCACAATTGATAATTTGACATTTGACTTTTCGATCGGCAGCATGGAATATAACGGATCCACGGAGACTAATCCAGACATTTTCTGGATTTTCGAGTACGGATACAGTGACAATCCTGAAATTTCGTGTATCCGTTCGAACGAAGCCTGATTTTCGTTGGCTCCGACAGGTACAGATACGAACGGATTCAAACAAATTGCTGGATCCGAAGCGTCGAAGCCTGAAAGATTTCTGGATCCGTCCTACGAATTCGGATTGGACCCGGATCCGTTGTCGACACTGATACGCTCCACCGGAGCTTTTCTCGGTACCCGCGGTCGAGGAGTTTTACGCCAGGGGGTGTTGAGTGGGTTGAAGGTCCACTGGGTCTCCTCCTCCTGACCATCATCCTCATCCTGTGCTGCCAGTAAGGATGCCTCAGGGTTAGGGTTAGGGTTATGGTTAGGGTCATCCCCAAGGTTTGGGGGTTCAACGCGGGGCGTTTCGCCACGCTCGCGTCGTGGAGCTGGACAGCGGTCACCAGTTCCAAGGGTGCGATCCACACTGAACATAACGGGAGGCTTGGAGCGCTCAGGCGACGAAGTGGGTGATCTTCGTGGCGACCGCTGATGGCGCCGGGACACCAAGTGATGTTCTCGCCGGCCCTGTTCAGTGGAAAGGTTCGCTGTATAAACAGCGGTCCTGCTCAACGAGGGTTCATCTCGTAGGGTCCTGGTCTTGTCGAGATGGCGTTGTCGCCTCTGATCGACAGACCAGGTGAATCCATATCCTCGAGCAGCCAGAGGGTTGGGGGGTGGTTGAGGATCTTTCTGAATATTCCCTCGGTTGTGGGCGAAAGCTGTACTTCTCGCCCAGGGACGGTTACCCATACCGCCCTGTCGCCGGCGTGCTGCCGGCGGGAGGACATTCAGTCCTCCTCCTCCGCAGACTGCTGACCCGAGGAGGACGCTGCGGCCGATTCCTCGTTCTGAAAATACTCCAGCGCTTCAGCTTCATCTTCCAAATCCTCCCATTCTGTCTCCAGCGCCGCGATATGGGATTCATTTGCAGCGCGGCGACGTGCCAAACGAGCTGGGGCGTCAGCAATCCATGCTCGTTTCTTGGCCTCGTCGGGACAGTTGGCCCATAAATGGGAGTCGGAGTTGCAGACGTAGCATCGGCGTGGCGGCCTGGTTAATCCCGCAGGACCGGGAGGCACAGAGTGTTGCACTCGAAGGTCCGCGGTGTCGAGGTCAGTAGCGCCTACCTCCCCAGCGTCCTGCACTGCGTTAAGTCTTGAGGAAGAGCGACCATTTCTCCAGGCAGGATTTCGGTTCGCAGGTGCAGAGGCGGGAGAGGTTCGCGCTGCAGTCAGAGCTTCGCTGCGCTCCAGTTTGGTGGCCACTGTGATGATATGCTGCAGCGCGGTGGATCCGGGATGATTGCTCTCCCATCCCGCTGGACTTTGCAGATCCAATCGATCCTCAATAAGGCGATCCATCACAGCTTGCTTCAGTCACAGTCCAGACCAGAACTGATATAACAGCTGCTGCTGACTGATGGCGTGGCAGTTGGGCATGGCGTCTGCCAATAACTGCACTACCTCGTGCCAGGATACCAAACGAGTGGCGAACAAGCGTGCAGTCTCTTCTCGCCGCTGCGTCATGCGCATCACTGTTCCCGCCAGTCCTACCAGCGCGATGTCATCCAGCACGCTCCTGGCTACGTCGGCCAGGAAAGGCGCCAAAGTGGCGTAACGCCGATTCCAGGCCTCCGAGTTCAACATACCACCTTGCTTGAGAAAAGTCAGGGATCGCGGCTGTAATTTGCGTTGCGCCACTTCCTTCAGTATCTCCGGCATGGTGATTATGGTCAGGTCTAGGCGATAAGAACTCATGCGGCCCAGGGCGAAGGTGACTACGCCCATCGAAAGAAAATTGACCAGCGCTTCAGAAAAAGGTGGAAGCGCGGCAATATCGGCGTCAGTGGTGATTAGTTCTGCGGAAGAGGGGTACATAGGAATGTCTCTGATCAGCTTGAGCACATCAGCCACTGTCTTGGACTCTCGGTAGACATCGCCGGGGGAAGCCGCTCCCATGAGGTCGTGGTGCCCTGGAAATTCAAAGAGGCGCTGGTCCACCGGCAGGAGTCCCGGAGCCGCTGGCAAAGAATTTCCAGGCGATCTGTACTCTGCCGCGCTGGGAACACCAGAGGGAAACCGGTTGACGCCCAGCCTCGCCGGTACAGTGGCGGGAGTTGGTTGGTTGCCGGCAGCCATTCCCCGAAACAGGTACGCCTCGGTGGCTGAAAATGCTGCCCAAATTTGAAGTCCAAGGTGGTCAAATTCGGTCAGCTCGGACTCCAAGGCATTGTCAGAGATGGTCACCCATGAGTACAATGGCAGGCGCCTCTGCTGAGTTCCAGTACGGCTTTCAGCGCAACGCCGCGCGTCATCCACTTGCGTTTTCTCCACTTGCAAAGTGAAGGCGTCACTGTCCTCAATCTCAGTCAGGCGCACCGGAGTATGCACGGTCCCATGCTGCGCCAGGTCTTGGATGTCCACACCGATGTGCCGCATAGTCATCCAAATCCGATTGGTGTCGGTTATGAAGTGACTGGCGCTTCCGGGAATGGTTGGCAGTCGGTAAGAATAGCGTGCCTCCGCGCCATGGCTGAAAGTCACTGAGGGAGAAGGGGACAGGTGATTTCTCAACCAGAAGGAGGCTTTTTCTTAGGTCCAGAGTAGCACATCTAGACGCCGGTGTCGCGAGTCACCATTGTCTGAGGGCGGGGGCGAGTTCCCTGGTGACGGATGATCAGGATCGATCGGCTGAGTCAGAAGGCGATGAGCCGGTAGCCGGTGGATCAGCCGGTGCCGGTGGATCTGGCTGTAATGGTGCCGGCGCCTGTTGAGCCGGTGCTGGAGCCGGTTGAGCCGGTGCTGGTGCCGGCAAGGGACCTGATCCAGCTGCTGGCGCCGGTGCACCTGGTAAACCGCTCGCCCATCCTAAGGTGTGCTGGTATGGCGTCAGAGGTGGAGCGCCAACCGCTGGTAGACCAGAAATCAGATGAGGATAGCGTTGGAGCACTTGCTGATGTAGATTCTGCATGTACTCGGATACTTCCAGCATCATCTGATTCTGCACTGGGGCTTGATGCTGATGGTTCATTGCTGGGATCGAGGCATCTGCGGGCGTTCTGACTGAGGCGGGGTCAGAGAAGAGTACTCTGCGCTGTTCTGCCAGTCGCTGCTGGTGCTGTTCCCATCGCTGATGGCGTCTCTCCCGGCGAGAAAGCTGGTTCACGGAGTCTTGGCTCAGAGATAAATTTCTGACTGGGATTCGACTGAGGACATCTGCTTGAGAAGGGGGTTCGATGACTGGGAGAGGAGGCGGCTGGTAGGCTGCGAGTCCAATGGCACGCCTAAGTGCGAGGTCGGCATAACTGACTGAGCTGACTGTACTGACTGGCTGCTCCGTAGTTGTTGAGGTCAGCGAGGTAGTCAGAGGTCTGGACTCGCGGTTCAACAGGGACTCGAGCATATCCGTATCCGTAGCTGCCTCCGTAGTCGCCTGAGTCAGTGAAGGAGTCAGTGAGGTTGCCTCGCTGTCTATCTCGGACTCAAAAGTCACCGATAACCTTGCCAGAGCGTCACCGATCACCTTAGGCTCCGTAGCGGTATCCGTAATCGGTGAGGTTAGCGAGTCACCGGTCACCTTCGGCGTAAGCGTTGAGGTCAGCGAGTCACCGATCACCTTCTCCGTAAGCGGCGAGGTCAGCGAGTGCCCAGAACATGCTATGCTTATGTGGCGTGGGCTACCTGTCAAGCCGGAGCCACCTGTCCTCCCCGCTGCCCCCACCTCCCCGTTGCTTGTTGAGGAGGGAGTTGGATGCATTGAGTGTGCCATGAGTTCGCCAGCCATGCTTTGGTGCGTGTCCTCTGACCTCCCCGCTGCCCCCACACCCCCTTGGTTAGGGCGCGGAGTCCAGGCGAGATTCGCACCCTGCTGCTGGCGCGTTCGCCAGTTGGCCACATCGGAGCGGGAGGGAAATTTGCGAAGTCCTTGTTTCTGCTCATTCGCCTCGTTCTGCATGTCCTGCTCACATGTTGGAAGTTTGACTTCTGCCATTTCGCGCACTGCTATCGGGTCGCGAGGTGGTAGGCCAGCAGGTGGAGGTTGTCCAGCAGAAGCTGCTCCAGCAGGTTCACCCAGAGGCGCGTTCTCGCTGAAGGGCGTGGGCAGCTGGCCGTGCGGGGAGGTCATCACCGTAGCTCCAGACCAAGTGTGTGGAGTCCTGTAGGATGGCAAAGGGCTTCGCTGTCTCGGAGCTGGAGGACTCATGTCGCGCGTCCGCGGTGGGCTCCTGCGGCGCGGCGGTGGCGGGGTCCGGTCTCGAGTCCGAGGCGGGCTTCGCTGGCGCGGAGGTGGAGGGCTCATGTCGCGGCTTCCAGGCAGTCGCAGAATGCCAGGGGAAGGGGTGGTCATCAGGTTGACATACCGCTGGGGAGTCGCCCTCATGTTCCGCCCTGCACCAGGGGTGTCAACAGTCGGCACCCGTGGTGACGCCGCTCTTGCATGACGCAGGGGCGGATTAGGGCGCTGCTTAGGTACCGTTACAGCCTCCTCCATGGGAGGTGTCACACAAGCTGTTCCAGAAGCCAGAACCAGAGGAGTCGTGGTGTGGAACTCAGGGGCAGCAGCTGACAAGGTCGACTTCTTTTTGGGTATCTGGAAGCTTGGCTCACCTGCTGCTGTCGCAGCCTGCGGCGGCTGACCCGGAGAGGGCGCCTTGTAGGTGCCCTTCGCCCCCTTGCCAGTGGCTCCAGTGGCCGCAGCGCCTCTCGTGCTGCGCTGACTGGCCTGTCGTCCTCTCGTACGCCTGGGAGTAGACGTAGGCGACGTTGGAGGTGAGCGCCCAGTGTTGGCGTTCTGCATCATGGTGAAATTGAGTGTTGAAAAGTGGAAATCTGACCGTTGAGGAAGTCAAATCTGTCCAATTTGGGCAAATTCCCCCAGAACACTCAGAAAAACATTTCATTGTCGCAGTGGAAGTCGTGGTGAACAATAAAATATGCTTTCCAGAGTGCAATGCTGTTTCTGGTGGTCGAATTTCAAAAATTGAGTGACAATCGGCAATTTGGGTAAATTCTTGCCGGCCATCCCGAAGCAGTCCAGACTAATTGGCTTGTTCTCAGTGTTGGAGACTATTTGTAACCTTCAAAGAATATAAAAAAAATGGAAAACTATTCTTCTGGGCTTCAGTTTCCTCCTATGTAGTCTGATGGGCTCAAATTTGTCTAATTCTGCCTCTGTCGTGCCGGTTGGCCATCCCAATTTAAAATGTAGAGATCCGTGAGGACCCAGGTGTCGGGGCCAGGTTCCAAACGAAAAAAAAAAAGCAATCAAGAAACGTCAGGAATTTTTTTGTCTACGTTAAAACTGCCTCCGAGGTCCTCTTTTCTCAATCTGACTAATGGTCCACTTTTCACTCTCGGCTCGGGTCAATCTGGTTGTTAATCCCGGTAAATTTGACTTGCTGGCGGCTTTAACTCCCACTTTCTGACCAGTTTGCAGCATAACAGTTTTGGTAAAGCGACTGTCTGCATGCAGGGTGAAAGGCAGGGGGCAAAAAGGCGCAGAGCAATACCACTTCCAAGTGAAGCCTTCGTGAACACTTGACTGTGTCCGAGCCAGAGCTCAAGGGTCAGTCAGAGGTTAATTCTGCTTCAAATCTTGGGGCACAGGTCCGTTTTCGGCAATTTTGCAGTGTACAAAATTGCAATGTTCTAGATAAACAGTTGAACAAGGCTACAATTCAAGCAATTGCAATATCTTTATGGCAGGAAAGATTGACCAGTAAATTATTAACAGGTTGAGCAGCAGCTCCTCCAAATAGTTACTTCAAGTTAGAACAGCCTCCAAATGGGCAGAATTCAAGTCTTATACTTTCAAGGCGCGCAATTCATATCTCTAATCGATCTGTCCCATGTCGGCTGGCATATCATCATCTGCCACCTATACAAATCCTAATCAGAGAATCTGCATTTGGACAATCCTAATCAAGACAGTTGATTTCATTGTCCCTTGCTGGTCTTTGCCTTCTTCCTACGAGGAGCCACGTCAAGCACTTCATCGTCATCACTGCCACTGCTTAGGGTGCATTTTAAATGAGTTATGTGCTCAGCTGTCCAACAGGCAGGATATTTCCTGGGTTGCCTCTTCGTCTCTTCGGACACCCCAGCCTTATTTTCACCCATTGAAGTCAATCCAGTATCTGGCCCAGATGGTTCCTTCGGTTGTACTTGAACAGTCTCCACCGCAGAGGCTGGAGCATCCTCAGATATGGCCTCAGACTTCTGCTCGGTGATAGGCTGATCCTCTGGCTGAACGGGTGAGGTCGGGGAGGTGCCCTTTGGCACCCAGATAAGTTCACCCTTATCATCCATGATCAACTGCAGTCCCAGTCTCTTCAACTTTCGAGCTTCAGCTTGTTCTTCAGCATCGTCAGCTACCAAGTCATCGAACTCGCTGACGTCATCCTCGGTGTCATCATATTCAGGCGAGGCAGGCTCCCATTTCGGACTGGCAGTATCCATGTCATGCTTACTGTCTGTGACACCCGCGTCATCATTGTCATCCGAATCTGGTAGCTTCTCCTTACTGTCTGTGACACCCGCGTCATCATTGTCATCCGAATCTGGTAGCTTCTCCTTACTCCAGGTCACAGCACCTGCACCCGAATCGTCACTGTTCGTAGGCGTCGATTGTACAGACTTACGCCCCTTGTATGGAATTCCACGATAGTCATCATCGTCAATCACACTCGTCTGATTACAGTACGCAACGCTGAGCGGTAATGAAAATGGCGCTACCGGCGCCTTCACTAGAGTGGCGTCTTCCAGAAACCAGCCGCCGCCCCTATTACGCTCCCAGCGGCGTAGCGCACCAGAAGGGTGGACGATAATATGCTGCCAGCTATAATCGAGCCCAGGCTTTCGCTCCCCATAGTACGAAGTCAATGGCTCGGGAGTCCCCTTCCGAGCCCATTGCCATTTCACTGCCCCAGTACGCATAAATACAATATCAAGGTATGTCTTACGCAAGGTCGACTTTACACAAAACTTCCGAAAATATTTTTATTCGATAAACATGTCGCTCAAAGCAATCTAAACATATTGCGTACTCCGGGTATGCAATTGACCCAGGCATTGAAAAGTTATGGTCGATACCGCTCAGTTATCTCCCATACTTAACCATACATAAGCGGAAACTTAAATCGCTTATATCTCACGATCTAGAAAATCAGAAGTTTTGTGTAAAGTCGACCTCGCGTAAGACATACCTTGATATGCCAATCGAATGGCTTGGTATGGCTAGTGTTCCCTGGCACATTCCCAGCATGCCATGCCATAACGCGTGGGTGGCGTCGCGATAAATGCACGCGACTGCAGTGGCACTGTCATCGTTGGCGTCTGGCGATCGTGAGATGGAACCTTCGACTGTATCGCCCGTTGGGATTCGAGCTTTGCTGCTGCTGCTGCTGATTGACGAAGGTAAGTAAGGTACTAGGCGCTGTCGATCACAAATATGCGATCTCCACTAGGCGTCGATCTTTTTGGACAGCACGGTTAATTACCATGCGATGTTAACATGGATATCGCCATTACATCATATGACCGTAGGATCATGTGCGCGACAGTGCTTTGCTTTTTGCTTCCCAGCATGCCATGCCATAACGCGTGGGTGGCGTCGCGGTACATACACGCGACTGTTTTGGCACTGTCATCGTTAGCGTTTGGCGATCGTGAAATCGAAATTGCGACTGCGTCGCCCGTTGGGATTCGAGCTTTGCTGCTGCTGCTGCTGTTGCTGATTGACTAAGTAAGGTAAGGTAAGGTAATTTACTTGATGCCAAGACGATAAAGGTCAGAGGTCTAGGCGCTGTCGATCACAAATATGCGATCTCCACTAGGCGTCGATCTTCTTGGACAGCACCATTAATTACCATGCGATGTTAACATGGATATCGCCATTACATCATATGACCGCAGGATCATGTGCGCGACAGTGCTTTGCTTTTTGCTTCCCAGCATGCCATGCCATAACGCGTGGGTGGCGTCGTGGTACATACACGCGACTGCTGTGGCACTGTCATCGTTAGCGTCTGGCGATCGTGAGATGGAACATTCGATTGTATCGCCCGTTGGGATTCGAGCTTTGCTGCTGCTGCTGCTGATTAAGGTAAGGTACTAGGTGACGATCACCCAGACTACACACTCCTACCGTACGAAAGGATTAGGATACGAAAGGAAGTGACCGCCCGAGACCGTTATGTCAGTCGGGGCATCACATCCACGATCCAGCACATTATGGTACCTAGGGGGGTGTCCGGAAATATTCAAATATAGGTAGGGGAAGCAATTGAAAGTAACACCTACTCAGCCAAATGTGCCAGGGGCACGACGACAGATGCTCGGAGATATGTTTTTGATTGAACGTGCAAAGGTACACAATTCGGATTTTTATAATATACTGGATCAGGGCCAGATTGAGGTACAAACGATAATTCGGTTCCGAGTTCTGAAGGCTAAACACTTCTCAAGTGCTCTACTTATTCACTCGTCACTCAGGTTGCAGGGTCAACCACTCGAGAGCCGATGTCACACTTCGGCTCAACGTTCAGTTCCCGATCCGATCTCATTTCTAATTCCGATTCGTCATTCTCGATTCAGATGTTATGCCGACAGGCTGACACGATGACTGCCCCACAGTACTGTCATACTACTGTACTGTCATACTGTCATACTGTCATAGCGTCATACTGTCATACTGTCATAACCTTAATATCTGATATTCGATTTCATTGTCTTTTCAACCCCGATGCGAATCTGACCATTCTTCGAGGGTCTGACTGAGTTCCACGATGACACCCCCCACAGTACTGTCATACTACTATAGTGTCATACTGTCATAGTGTCATAGTGTCATACTGTCATACCCCGGACATCTGGTATACATTCTCATCGTGATTTCAAGCCCAATTTCACTGTCATCGTGCCAATCCCAGATTACCCCCGATGACACACATACGGACGCATAGGCATATCGGCTCACGCTGTGCCTCCGGGCACAACTCTCCCCCCCTTAGGAGTGGTCTACCTCCTGGGATCACTCCGCTAAGGTACCCATCTAAGTTCCAGTTCTTAGGTTTTCTGGTTCCTTGTTGTTTCCAGTTCTTAGGTTCTCTGGTCCCTCTTCGAGCATAGTTTGCCTGCCGCTACCAGGGCACCACTTTCAAGAAGAAGGGTGCCACTTGGAATCTAAAGCGGGTCTTCAGTGTCGCGGAGGCGTAAATGTCGGAAAAGTTGTCGTAGCAGGAGTGCTGGCACGGGATATACACTCGCAGATCGACCTGCTCCAGTCTGCTGCGGGTGAGGTCCAAGCTGAGCAGTCTCTGGATGAGCACCGGTTGCCCATCTGCACGCACACGGTGTTGAAGTAGTACAGCGTAGCAGGGGCGAGGGTGGTGCTGAGTTCGTCCATATGCAGGTGGGTTTCATGTACTGAGTACCGTACATGCAGTAGGTACACACCAGCGGTGGGGGAAGCTGGCGCATCATAGGGCGAAGCCGTAGCGCGTTAGGGAAGCGACCTCTGGGGTTTTCCATGAACCAATGTTTTGGCTCCAGGTAGTCAATGATCTGCAATGCTCGTCGTACGATTTTGTCAGCCTGGGGAAGGTCAGGGGGTCCACCAGTGGTGCGCGCTTGGCTGTACTGCCTGCAGGGGGGACTTGCCCAAACAACATCGAAGAATCCAGGCGGGTATTGTCTGTAGTCCCATTGCAGGATGTCACACACATGAGTGGGTTGCCAGATATGCCCGGAGTCGAGGGTCACTACTGAAGCGGAGGGGAAGCAATTTAGGAATTCCCTCTCTACTGAGCCAGTACCGCTGAAAAGTACGAGAATCCTGGGCGTGCGGGTTGTTTTTGCCTGTATTGCCAGCAGCTCTGTCACCAGTGCCAACGACCCATCTTCCACACGCTCTTGGCGTTCCCACGGCAGGGGGATATCATCTTCCATCTGTTCGAGCTGGTCCAGTTCATCGCAGGGATTAGTGATGAGGTGGGCCAGTGTCATTCCGGCTTGAGCGGAGTGACGGCCACGCTGCTCGCGTCGCCGAGTGGCTTCGTCGCGTACTTGCGCTTCCATGTGCAGTCTCGCTTGCTCGAATTCACGAAGTTGTTGAAGTGGACTTCCGCGTTCAAGTTTGTCACGCGTCCTCCATTGGTCGTGAGCTTTGGAGTAGCCAGTCCAGCGAACCTTCCACTCTTCCACCTCCTTTCCTCGAACAGACCGCACTCGACGTGCAAGAATGCGCTCAACGTGTGCTTCCTTCTGACCGTCCACTACCACCTCTTCAGGTACTGCTAGGTGATCGCGTGCGGCAAAAGCATCTTGTCCGCTGGTGTACGGTTTGAGGCGATGTTGAGCGAACACGTCGTGAATCCGCCAGTGAGGAGGGAGGCGTAGGCGGTAGGCTACTGGAGCTCCTCTGTCGGCTTCTGGCATGGCCATCTGTACATCGCTGAAGAAGCGTTCGGTCACCGGAACTGGTCCATGCCAGCGCTTGGTCAGTTTCCTACAGATGGAGCGATCCATCACCTTCTCCGTAAGGTGTTTCGCCTCTATCCAGACCAGATCTCCAACAGCATACTCCCGCTGCCCGTGTCTGCGATCAAACTGTTCGCGCTGTCGCTGTTGAGCCAGCTCTAACCGCTGTCTGGCGTCCCGCAGCTGCGACGAAAATTTCACAGCCACTTCGTGTGCGGTGCCTACTCCCCCAGTTCGTCGTCCAGCGGTGGACTGTGCAGCCTCCAGGAAAAGGTCCAACTGCGATAGCGGCGAGAACCCGAACACCAGTTCAAATGGCGTGAAGCCAGTAGATTCACTCCTGGAGTCATTGATCGCGAACTCCACGTTAGTGGTGAACAAATCCCAGTCCTCCACATTGGCGTCTACAAAGGACCTGAGCATGTCCTCAATAACTCTGTTGCTGTGTTCCGCCTGGCCGTCAGACCGAGGGTTGTACGGCGTGGTACGAGCCACTTTCACACCCATCAGTCTCATGAGTTCTTGCCAGAAAGCATCTTGAAACCGTGGGTCACGATCAGAGACAATCTTCATAGGCGCGCCATGTAAGCGCCACACCGAGTCAAAGTAGATTCTGGCCACCACAGCTGCGGAGCTGTCGCCGAAGTTCATCGGCACAACGTGGACCATCTTCGTCAGCTTGCAGGTGAAGGCCACGAAAGCATCATTGCCTCTCTCTGACACCGGCAGGCCGGTGACGAAGTCCACCGCGACATCCTGCCATGGCCTGTTCGGGATGCTGTGAGGGTTTAGCAACCCATCCGGGTAAGTTCCCCGCGGCCTCACTGATTGGCACACTGCGCAGGATGCAACCCAGGTGCCCACAACGTCCGCGGCACCACGCCAATAGAAGCGTCGCAGCACCCTCTCCAGAGTCTTGTCTCGCCCAGTGTGGCCTGAGGACAATGACTCATGAGCATGTCGAATCACTACTTCCCGAAGTGGAGAGTCCTCCCCCAGCACCAACTGATATCTCCCTGCTGCGGTTCTCCAAACCACTTCACCCACTAGCCTGAAGTCCTGTAGGCATTGGTGTGGTGCTGCCTTCACTTTCTCTCTTAGTGAACGAAGTGTCCCCTCTCGGGTGTACTCCGCTTTCAACGCGCGCAGGAACTTTGAGTCCGACTGCTGGGAGGCTGCGTCTCTGAAGTCTGCCGCCTCACCTGTCCTTATCACAGCGGGGGCTGTTCGCGGATGCCTCACGCGTGCTGGTTGTGGTTTGGCGGGAGGGGCGTGTACTATCAGAACAGGCCAGCGAAGGTCGAAGGCTCTCCCATCTGGGTTCTCGAAGAACTGGTTGGGCTCGCCCTTGTCATCGTGAGTAGGGATGACCTCCACAATCTGCATATTGGCCTTTCTGAAAAGTTTGCGCCACGCGGGGAGCTTGGACTGATGATCTGGTAGAACGAATACTGCTGAGGTGTTCTCTGGGTCTGCCTTCCATTCTGCGATATACTTGTTCAAGATCGCCTCCACAGTAATGCACTTGGAGTTGTATGGAGGGTTACACCAAACCCGAAGGCCCCTCCATTTCTCTGAAAGGCAGTCTGTCCAGAATCTATCCGCCTGTCTGTTGCGGCCGCCAAAGTCACAACAGGCGTCCACATCGAAGGGTCCAAATTTCTCGGCGTACTTCGAGGAGTACTCTGCTCGGACACGCCAATTCTGTGAGTCCTCTGGGGGAGCCCGCCGTTTCTGTGGGTGAAGGACCGGGGATGGAGTTGACTGTTGGGGCGCCTGCTGCGGGGTTGGTGAGCTCGTTGGCACCTTCTCAGTGAGCGCCTCCGATGCGTCAGCTCGTGACGTAGGCGTTCGCGTCTTCGGTGACGCCAACTGTGGAGGCGCTGGGGTCGTAGAGGCCTTCCCAGCGCGTGACATACTCCTCGTTATCCTTATCTGGGGTGGGGCTCTATCAGGGGGTTTGTGTGGAGCTTCTACCGGCTTCGCGCTATCAGCTGCAGGCCAGTCAGGCATGTCGAAGTCGAGGTGATCCTCCTTCATTCCCTTATAGAGCTTCGGGTTAACGAGAGCGATGGTCTCCCCCATGTCCATGGCCTGTTCCGCCACGGAGAGGGTCTCCACTGCTGAGAGCCAACAGTCAACAGTCTGGGCCCAGTGGGGATGAGCTGCGGGTGGTGAGCTGGAGAAGTATTCAGACTCCAGCGTTGCCAGGGGGTCTTTCGGTAGATCTGAGGTGGGGTCGATCACCCCTGCCTCCTTCAACCCCTCACGCACGTCCTTGTCTTTGAAGTCGGGTCTTCTGGACAGGGCGTCCGGTACCAGCAGCAGCGCTCCTTTGATGTACTCCATTCTCGGGACTCCCACCTCCACCAGATCCATGTACCAGCGTGCCTGTCTGCGGCTAAGCTCCCTGCCAGGTTCCATCAGCCATTCAAGGGGGCGGTGATCACCCTGGATGCGGAAGTTGGTGAAGATGAGGTAATGCCGCCAGGTAACGGTGGTACAATGGTGTAGAGCACCTAGCTCACGCTCGCCGGTGTGGTAATTCTGCTCGGCGGCTGAGAACTGGCGGCTCTCGTATGCTATCACGCGCAGTCCAAGACCATCTCCATTGTCTTGCATCAGTACTCCCCCAAGAGCGATGCCGCTAGCATCCGTCTGTACCACGAAAGGTGCCGTGCCGTCTGCGGCACCCTTAATGTTGGGCAAGGCGAGCACTGGCGCTGAGGTGAGGGCCTTCTTCAGCTCCTCGAAGGCCCACTGCTGCATGGGACCCCACTCCCAGGGTACGTCCGACTTGGTCAACCGGGTGAGGGGCTGAGCGATCTCGGAGAAGCAGTGGATGAACCTGCGGTAATACCCCGCCAGGCCCAAGAACTGCCTGACGTGGGTAACCGTTTCCAGCTCGGGCCAGTCCCTCACTGCAGCCACCTTGTCGTGTTGGGGTCTGCAGCCATCTGCGGAGATACAGTGGCCAAGGAACCGCAAGGATTTCTTCAACAGTTGGCACTTGGACCTCTTGAGGAAGACGCCCTTCTCCCTGCATGTCAGGAGCAGTTGCTTGACGTGCTCGTAGTGCTCTGCAGCGGTGTTGCTGAAGACGACCACATCATCGATGAAGATCCGGACAAATGGGAGATGGCCCAAGGCCCGCTGCATCCGTCGCTGGTACTGAGACGGTGAATTCTGCAGCCCCTGCGGCATGACCAACCACTCATATGACCCCATCTGGGTGGTGAAGGCGGTCTTCTCGACATCTCCTGGTGCCATCGGTACTTGCCAGAAGCCATCCACCGCGTCGAACGAAGAGAAGAACTTCGCACCCTGCATCTCGTCGAACATCATC
The DNA here is from genome assembly GCA_001247695.2 of Cymbomonas tetramitiformis. Classification (NCBI taxonomy): domain Eukaryota; kingdom Viridiplantae; phylum Chlorophyta; class Pyramimonadophyceae; order Pyramimonadales; family Pyramimonadaceae; genus Cymbomonas; species Cymbomonas tetramitiformis. The sequence continues at coordinate 5,975 of LGRX02009880.1, read as the reverse complement.
TGGATGTCTGGGAGAGGATACTTGTCCTTAACTGTCTGGCGGTTGAGGAGCCGGTAATCGATCACCAGTCGCAGCTCCTTGGGGTTCCCGGGTTTAGGGACCATCAAACAGGGAGCTGCATAAGGGCTGGAAGAGGGTCGGATGTAGCCCTTGGACATCAGAGTCTCCACGCGTTCTCGAAGTTGGCGGAGTTCCTCTGCAGACTTCTTGTAGATGCGCTGGCAGGGAGGCCCCTTCTTGCTCAGCTCAGGGTCCAGGTTAATGTTGGCTTCATCTTGGGGGTCATGTCTGAGTCCATCGATGTTCGGTAGGGCAGTCGTCATCTCCTTTTTGTACTCCTCACCCCAGAAGTCCTGAAACTTGAGGGTCCACTCAGGGCTCACTTCTGCATCTTCAGTATCCGCAGCGGGTTCGGCGTTCTCAGAGTCGATGGCCGTGGCTGCAAAGGCAGAAGCGGTATCGTCGGGGGACTTCTCGGCCACCATGAGCCAGGCGGGCTGTATCTCCGGGTCGTCATTGCCGCGTAGCTTCTGCGTCTCCGCGTACACCAGGTACTTCTTCAGCTGGGCAGGGGTTAGGAACACCTCATCCACCAATCCCGCGCAGGCCGTGCCCTTCGGAGACCTGTCCCCAGATGCTTTCCCAGGAGAACAGCCTGTGATGGTGACGCGATCCCCAATCTTACCACTGCGGGACTTCCTGAGGAAGGAGACGGAGCCATTCCCTTCATAGCCCAGAGTGACAGGAGAGTGACTGCGCAGCCACCTTCCGCCGAGGATAACATCCACCTGTATGCCCAGTGGTAGGATCCGGAGGGCAAGGGCGTTCTCCGTATAGGTGCCCGTGGTGGTGTGCGTGTTAAACTTGGCGTACGCGGTGGCGCCAGTGATCTTCACAGATCCATCCGCCAGGGTGACTCGCATCTCGGAGCCGGCTCGTGTCGTGAGGCCACATCGCTTAGCGCTCTGCTCCGAGATGAAGTTGTCAGAGGCCCCCGAGTCGATCAGCACCTTGACCGTGTGCCCTCTGAGGGTTGCGTAGAATACCAGCAGTAGCGGTCCTTCTTCGTCATGTGCCGCTGCAAGGGTACCCTCGATGTCGGTCTTCCACTGAACTCCCCCATCTGTGCGTATGCTTTTGCACTTGAGGTTGGGGAGGAGGTTGTCCGAGGCCTCGCGGCATTCTTCCAACGTTTGCCTACACGCGGCGTAGAACTCCTCATCCAGCAAATCAACATCTTCAGTCGGATGACTGACGAGGTTGTCTGCACTCGCCGTCAGCAGGGTGCCCGCTGAGGTGCATTCGCTCGAGGTGGGGCTGACATGAGTGGTGTCGCTGGTGGTAGGGCTCACATGGGTGGTGTCACTGGTAGTAGGGCTCACATGAGTAGTGCCACTGGTGGTAGGGCTTACATGGGTAGTGCCGCTTACTGTGGGGCTCACGTGGGTAGTGCCGCTTGTTGTGGGGCTCGCATGGGTAGCGACACTATTGATGAGACTGCCATGGGTGAGAGGATCCTCGTCATGCTGAGGGCTGCCAGTAGGGGAGTTGTGGGCGAGTTGGTGGGAGCTCTGGTGGTCAGTTCTCGCCTCAGGGGTCCCAGCTGCTGCCATCTGCTGGGTGAAGCAGAGCGAATTGACCGAGGACTCCTCTTCCATCACCTCAGGGTCTTCAGCGATGGGGTGGCTGTCGAGGCAGGGCGGCGCTTCATCCGCTTCATGCGTTCTGACGGTGGTCATCTGTTGGGTGAAGCAAAGCGAACTGGGTGCGGAGGTCTCCTCCGCCTCTGAGCAGTAGGATGAACCTTCGGGGTTTCCCCCCGGAGTGGCCGGCGCGTTATCATGGTGCGAAGATGTAGTCTCTGTTGTGGGCTCGGCCAGCGAGGATGATGGAGGGGATGCTCCCAAGGGGCTGGGACCCAGCTTCCTCATCTTGTACTGGTGTACTGCGTGCAGACTGCACCAGGCGCAGGGTAGATATCTTCCGCGGAGGTGACTCGGCCCGCATTGGGAATTTACTTCGGCCACATTTCGGCCCGTCTCGGCCCGAACTCAAAATTGCCCGCCGCAGGCGCAAAATTTTAATTTTAAGTATGACAATTTGTCAAAAATCGATAAAAATTTGGAAATTTATTGATTTTCCCCTCAATGAGACTCGGCCCATCCGCAACTTTTCCTTCGGCCCGCCTTCGGCCCGGGCCTCCGTGACACGGCCCCGGGCCGGCCAATCCCAGGAAGATATCTTCTCTGACCAGGCGCCAGGTAGACCCACATCTCCCGCTGTCCCAGGTATCGTGCCCACTTCAGTGTCCAGGGTGCAGAGGGATGTCGAAGATCTCGCTGCTGCTCTTCGTGCGCCCTCCTTTTCCCACAGCCTGCTACCTGGGGAAGAGTCTGGACTCGAAGTGGCGATTGCCTTTTGCTGCTCGGCGGGCGACAGCTCTCTCCAAGCCGCGTAGAGGTCGTGGGAGCTGGCGTTAGAGGGTTCGGGGACTTGCTGGCGACCGTCGTGTGAGAGGAGATGCCACAATGCTATGCGCTGATGGCCCTCCTTGCGATCTTGAGGTTCGCGGGCAATGCGTATCCTCTCTGCCAGCTGGTTGGCGCGGTTCACGCGCTCCTTTGGCGATCGACTCCCAGAGTGTACGCGGCTGCGGACGCGCTCCGACATTTTATCCACCAGGTCCTTGGCAGCCTCTGGGGACTTGCGCAGAGCTCTGCGGACCTTCTGCATGGCGACTTCGAGGGGGAGGGAGTACAGATCCCTCTTCCAGTGCCACGCAGTTAGCCTTTTCCGTGGGTCTGCGAGGTTGGACTGATAGATGGGCAGCGGTAGGACAACACGCGGTCGGGGGCGAAGGTCGCGGGGCTCTCCGCGGTTGTTGCCCATAATGGGGGGTCTGTGCCGGGGGACTCGCCGTCCCCTCCGACCCTCGATCCTCGCTTGTGTATAAGCGGGGCCGTCATCAAGAGGTAGTGACGGCTCATCGAAGGGGGTGCTTCCTGCAAGAGGGTGGCTGGACACGTCATCCCTCGGCGGCGATGGGGCACCAGCTGAGCGGTAGGTGCGTCGCAAGCGGGTCCCAGAGGTGAAGGCCACACTCTTGGGATGGGGACGTTGGCCCCAAGGGTCTCTGCGTCCTCGGGCGCGTCGGGGTTCCACTGGTTCTGACCGCTTCTCCAGGGCGGAGAGGGTCTGATCATCAGGGCAAGACCTCACTTCCTCGAAGGGCAGGGTCTGGGGCTGGCCGCCGGCCAGTCATTCATCGCTCTCCACCGGGGGGAGGCCGTCACCCTCCACAAGCTCGATGCCCGCAAGGGCCGCCAGGGTCTGGTAGCTCTGCTCGTCCTCACAGGTAGCAAGAGCCAAGACCTCCTCGGAGAACTCCTCTGGGACGCCATCCACCGAGGAGATGTCCTCCTGCTGCTCGATGGCCCAAACGACGGCGGCTACAAACCCAGGGGAGTTCGCCAGTCGAGCGGGTGCATTGGCCCTCCACTCCTTGAGTTTAGCCTCGTCCGTACAGTTACGGACGATGTGCTCCGCAGAGCCGCAGGCGAAGCACCGGCGGACTTTCGGAGCGTCAGGGCGGGAGAGGCCAGGTGGTGGTGGCAAAGGAGTCACTGCCGCGGCGACGGTGGTGGCAGGCCCGTTCTCCAGCATGGCAAGAGCTGGGCGGCTCGAAGAGGGGGTACGCCTGTAGAAGGGGGTGCGAGGTGGTGGGTTAGCGAAGGAAACAGCACGGGGAGGACGGTCTTGAGAGCGCCTCTGAGCCGCCTCCGTGTCAATGTCACTCTCCACCTCCTCAGCAACTTCCCGAATCTTCAACAAGGCGTTGTGGGTGCCTGGGATGTCGTCAGCGACGGCCTTCCTCTCCCACTCTTCTGGTTTGGAGACATCCAAGTGGATGGCTCTCAGGCGCCGCATCACCTTGGGTGCATATTTCAGCCCCCGGCGGTACGTAGAGAGCATCGACAGGTTGGTCATCTCCACGCAATTGGGGACTCTGCCGGCCAGGAAGTTGACGGAGGCCATGCGGGTCTCCAGTCGCGAGAAATACTCCGCCGCGGTCTCGTTCACCGCCTGCTTCAGGGCAATGGCCTCGCCGTGTGCGTTCTCCAGGTAGGCCTGCGTCAGAGAGCACACCGCCAGATCGCTGAAGAACACGTCCAGCTCCCCGTAGCGTTGGTGCCAAGCTTGCTCGGACCCAAAGGTCCCCGCCGCGCGCTCCAAGAACTTTCTCTGCTGGTCTTGAAGAGTGTACTCCTTGAAGCTCCAAAGAAGGCTTGACACACTCGCCTGGTACTCTGATACTGATGGCGTACAACTGGGAGTGGTCAGTGCTTCGATCACGATGGCCTCCTGGAATACCTTCCGCACCATGTGGGAGTAGTGCTCCAACTGCGTCAGGAGGCCCTCCTTGTCGGCCGATTTTGTGTCGGACGCGGAGCGGGGGAACCTGGTGACGCTCTTGACCAGCTTTAGCACCATCTCTTTGGTCTTGTGCTCCAGGCGGACCTCGTCTGGAGATGCTCGCAGGTTAGTGCCCTGCGGCAGACGGACGATGCCTGGAACAAAGGGGGTGGCGCTGGGAGAGAGCACGGGGTTCGCAGCGGCGGCAGAGTGAACGGGGTTCGCGGCAGCGGCAGAGTGAACGGGGTTTGCGGCGGCGGAATGGGGGAAACGGGCAGGAGGTGGTGGTCCCGGGGCATGCGCGGGCGGAGGCGCAGGCGCGGGATTTGTGGGGACTGCGGTCGGAGTGGGCGGTAATGTAGGGGCTGATGGTGGTGCGGGGAGTGGGAGAGGTGTATGGAAGGGCAGGGGTGTGGATGGTTGTGCGGCCACCACGCTCATGCTCCGGTACCAATCGGAGTTGCTGACCTCCGACCACGCGGCGAGCCCGTCCTGATCGAAGTTCTGCATCTCCGACTCCCGCGCAGTAGCAGGGATCCACTCCCATACTGGCTGCCCCATGCTGGTAGACCGCACATTGGCCGCGGCTGGGTCCCCCATTGCCATATCCCTACAAATTATTGGCCTTTTCGCACGCGTGGAAAACCGTCCGTCCGACGCGTGGACAGCGTACGGACACCCTATGGACGCTTTTTTTGCTAAATCCACACGTGTGAAATTGTCTAATTTGTAAAAGTGATGTTCATACGGTGTCCATACGATAAATCCACACGTCGTCCATACGTGCGCCTCCGTGTGGACGACGTATGCTAGTTTACCTGATTTTATTACGCGTGTGGACGCTCCGTACACTGCCCGACCGTATGGACAGGTGCCGTCCATACGCATGAACCACTGGAAATTGTTGTCCACACGTGCGGACTGCGAGAAATGCCGCTTCTACCCCTCCTCAGCCATATGGACATCGTGGGGACGTGTCCCTGGACCGTACCGACGCGTACGGACGACGTGTGGACGGGCGTATGGACAGTGTGAGGCCCGCGCCGTGCCACTCTTTTGCGCTTGTCCGCACGTGTGGACACCCATTACACCCGGGCCTGGGTGTACCCGAGCACTGCTTGCCCCCTCCTCAGCCATGTGGACACCATGCGGACGTGTCCCTGGACGTACCGATGCGTACGGACGACGTGTGGACGGGCGTATGGACAGTGTGAGGCCCGCGCCGTGCCACTCTTTTGTGCTTGTCCGCACGTGTGGACACCCATTGCACCCGGGCCTGGGTGTACCGCCGAGCATTTCCTGCCCCTTCATCAGCCACATGGACACCATGGGGGCGTGTCCCTGGGTCGTACCGACGCGTACGGACGACGTGTGGACGGGCGTATGGACAGTGTGAGGCCCGTGCCGTGCCACTCGTTTGCGCTTGTCCGCACGTGTGGACAGCCATTGCACCCGGGCCTGGGTGTACCCGAGCATTTCTTGCCCCTTCATCAGCCACATGGACACCATGGGGGCGTGTCCCTGGGTCGTACCGACGCGTACGGACGACGTGTGGACGGGCG
>LGRX02009879.1:0-11537 GCA_001247695.2 Cymbomonas tetramitiformis | reverse complement strand
CCCCATAGGACAATAAATGGAACAGCCCTTAGCATACCATGCCGACTTCCCTGCGATACGGTAACCATGCTTTGGTTGTCCCGCATGCGGTGCCAATCTTTCTTCAGTTACTACAGGCCTTGTTTCCTAACCTTGCCGATACCCTCATGCTTCTTCACATGCGCAGCACAGAAGACGTGCAAACTGTCGAGCTTGGTGCCGTGTTCCCTGATGGTGCTGTGGTACTTGTGGTCGGTGGTGTCTGTGCAACCCCCGGATCTACTGACGTGAAGACCGGTGGTGTGAATGCCGAAAGTAACAGCCACACACGAATCTTCCCAAGCATCAGCTTCTCCACCTCGCCCTGAGATAATGAAAGAACATATAGTTTGCGACTTAACCGAATCGCCCCCACCTCCAAAAACCTCGTTCGAGTCCACCAAATCATCCAGCGCGGGACAAGAACCAAAGCTCAAACACAAGGTTAAATCAGAAAACGCATGTTATACCGGACCAGCTATCCCGATAGATTTTTCGCAGCATCTCGACTTGTCCCAAGACGAGGAGACAGTTACTACTCAAGAGCTTGTCGACGAACTGCCATTGCCGCTACTTCCAGGGGTAGTTTATAAGCCGCGTGCAGGAGTTTTCTCTCCTTGGAGAGATTTCTTAAAACACGATCCGCAGACCTGGCTGCGCTCTTCGGACAAAAATCGTATCAAAGGCCGACTCATTAGAAGTACGCGATGTGGTGGGGCTTTATCCTGTGAGAACGATGCATGTATCGTATATCGTCGAACGGGTGACCGTAACCGTTCCGAATTCACCGGTACCTTTAAAAACCGCAATCTGGCTTGCGCCCATTGCAACGCTGAGCCCATTCATTCTGGCAATTGTCCGTTTCGTGTAACCACCGAAGAAGACTCCGATTGGAACATCCTCGTCCTGAGTACCGGCGCTGATGCACACAACCATTCGGTGCTGTCCACCGACAACCCCAGCGTGAGTGAGATAAAATCAGCTAAGACTAGGGCTGCGGAGGTTCTGAATACCGATGGAGTGCGAAACGTGTGCGACGTGAAAAGGACTTTACTCACGGAAACAGTATTTCCAAAAGACTCTTCTTTTGACCCCAGCCAGCTACCAGACATCGCGAGGAAATTGAAAGTGATTGATAAGGCAGTGGACCAGAATTTCGTGCGAGGTCGTCGACAGGATGAGGACACGCGAGCCGTTTCCGAATGGGCTCCTCGCCACGGTAAGGGGCTATTGCAATCTTTCGCGGACGAGGGGAACATCGACAGTTTTGCTCACATGTTCGTTATGTCCAGTGTCGGTGTGGATGGAGGTGTTGATATCGTGCTTTGCATGCACCCGAAAAGTAGCGACGACTGCCTCCGCTCAGCGTACGTCCACTTGGATTTTGTATTACATCGCAAGGTTTCTAGGGACCATCGCCCTGATGAATCCGAACACGTACAAGGGCAAGATGTGGCCTGGCTTGGACCTCGATATGACATCTCCGTCTATCTGCCCCAGCCGCCGTGAAAACGCCTGCATCCTCTGAGAGAGTGACCAGAAGTAAGTCGAAGCGAGAATCAGTACCTCCCGACAGTGCGCCTCAGGAGGTGGTATCTTCGAAGAAAGCACCAGCACTGGCACAACGCGAGGCGCCTGTCAGGACTTCTAAGAAAACTGTCGCAACGCCCCAGCCGCAGCAGAGCGCACCACCACTTTCACCTCATGCAGCGCGACGACGTTGGACTCGTATGCCTGAGGACACACAGAACTGGCGCGTTCGCAAGGAGTACTTTGACAAGTACACCAACAAGTTCGGCAAGTTCGATGTGGACGCTTGCTGCGACCTAGGTGGGCATAACCGGCAAGTAGATCGATTCTGGTCAAACTGTCTGGATGAAAAGTGGAGAGGCCTCCAGGTCTGGTGCAACCCACCCTATAATAGCAACCACATTATAGCGGAAGCAATTCTGTACAAATACATCCAGGAATGGCGAGCGGATCCAGAACATACCTCTGCAGTATTCATCCTACCGGACCTGCAATCCAAGTTACCTGCATGGCGCAGACTTTTCAGACTAGCGGGTATGCAGATAGTCGAGGTCATACCCACCCACGACGACAAGGGCGAGCCCAATCAGGTCTTTGAGACACCGAATGGAAAGGCCCACGATCTACTCTGGCCAGTACGGCAGGGGAGAAGTCCTGTCGCGATTGACCGGCCCCTGGCCGAGAGAGTCTCCCAAAAAAAGGGTTTGGCCGAAGATTGGCCGAAAGAATTTTGACCCTTAAGTATGCAAAAAGATGTCAAAACAAGAAAAAATAAATGTTTTCTCGAAAACTGGCCGAAAGGCCTCCGGAGAGGACTTCTGCCCTGCAGTACTGGTGGTTCACGCGCCACCGGCCAAGCCCCAGGTGGACCGCGTCAGACATCCGAGACGACCAACAGAGGTCCTGAGAGTGGGCCCCGGAGGCGGCGGAATTCAGAGATGATACCTCCCAGCATTCAGACACCAAATTCCTGCGCGCCCTGAAGTCAGAGTACGTCCGCGAAGGGACGCTTCGCAACCTAAAAGATAAGGTTAAGGCAGCCCCCCATCAGTCCCTACAGGACTTCAAACTGGTGGGCGACGTGGTGTGGCGCACGACAGCGGGCAGGTACCAGTTGATGTTGGGGGAAGACTCCCCGCTACGAGAAGTGGTGATCCGACATGCACACGAATCACTTTCCTCTGGCTGGTCATACAGGCAGCGACAAAACCCTGGAAAGAGTTCTCAGGCGGTTTTGGTGGCGAGGAGCTGCGGATGATGTTGGCTCTTGGGTCGCCTCCTGCTCAGTCTGCCAAGCAGTCCGACCTCGAGCAACCTATCCAGATGGATTGCTGAACCCGCACAGCATTCCAGCTAGACCTTGGCAGGATGTTGCGGTGGACTTCGTCACCGGCCTTCCAGTGTCGGATAGAGGTAATGATACCTTCATTTACATGCAAGTTGTCGAAGATGGTGCACATTGTGCCAATGAACTTCGGTGACAGCTCGGCTGCAACTGTGGCCAGAATCTACTTTGATTCAGTCTGGAGGTTCCATGGAGCCCCTATGAAAATCATCTCCGACAGGGACCCACGATTTCAAGACGCCTTCTAGCAAGAGTTGATGCGTTTGATGGGTGTGAAGATCGCCAGAACGACACCATACAACCCACGGTCGGACGGACAGGCTGAGCACACCAACAGAGTGATAGAGGGCATGCTCAGGTCCTTTGTAGACGCAAACGTTGAGGACTGGGACCTGTATGCAACTAATGTTGAGTTTGGCGCGATTAACCCCTAAGGAGCGGTTTGTACCGTATACGGACGGATCACTCAATTCTGCATTGTGAAGCCGTAAGAATGTCAAATTCACTTTTGAAGACAGTTCTGAAAACCTCTCGGCAAGCTGCATGCAACTATGTATTTGGAGATAGTCAAATCAGACATACTCTTTCGAGGGTTGCGGTTTAAACCTAAAATTTCGCATATCATGAGTATGGCAATCATAGGGCACACATGTAACGAGCGTTACATGCGCCCTAACGCGGATGTATAACACATTATTGATATTGAGCATTAGGCATGATGCACACTAGGTATACTAGGGTCGGCATCAGGGTTTTTTTCTAGGTTAAAGAGTAAATTTTGCTATCAAGTCTATCAAATTTAATTTGATGAATATTCTAGGAACGGCATTTTAGACACGCTTATACAATCCGCCATGAGTAGACGTTTCCGTAGTTGTGTTCAAAACTAAATTTGGTTATCCGATGCTTGAGTTTTCGCGAAATATGTGCGGATTCTCAAACTATAAAGATTTCATCCGCTTCTTAGGGGTTAATGACTCACGAGGTGAGTCAACAGGTTTCACACCATTCGAGCTGGTATATGGGTTCTCGCCGCTGTCGCAGTTAGATATGTTTCTGGAGGCAGCTCAATCCACCGCTGGTCGACGGAAAGGGGGAGTAGGCACCGCCCATGAAGTGGCTGCGAAATTTTCGTCGCAGTTGCGGGACGCCAGGCAGCGGCTGGAATTAGCTCAGCAACGACAGCGTGAGCAGTTTGATCGCAGACACGGGCAGCGGGAGTATGCTATCGAGGACTTGGTCTGGGTGGAGGCGAAAAATCTTACTGAAAAGGTGATGGATCGCTCCATTTGTAGGAAGCTGACTAAACGCTGGCATGGGCCAGTCCCAGTGGTGGATCGTTTCTTCAGTGATACGCAGATGGCTATGCCGGAAGCAGACAGAGGATCACCGGTAGCTTACCGTCTCCGTCTTCCCCCTCACTGGCGAATACACGATGTGTTTGCTCAACACCGCCTTAAGCCCTACACCAGTGGCAAAGACACTTTCGCTGCGCGTGACCATCCAGCAATACCCGAGGTGGTTGTGGTTGACGGCCAGAAGGAGGCACATGTGGAACGCATCCTTGCCCGCAGAGTACGCTCAGTACGGGGAAAGGAAGTAGAAGAGTGGAAAGTGCGCTGGACTGGTTACTCTAAAGCGCATGACCAGTGGAGAACCCGTGACAAACTGGAACAAGGAGCCCCTCTTCAACAGCTCTGAGACTTTGAAAACGCTAGAGTACGCATGGAAGCCCAAGTCCGTGATGAGGCAACTCGACGGCGGGAGCAGCGTAGTCGCCGTTCTGCTCAAACTGGAGCGACTCTGGCCCACCTCATCACCAAGCCTTGTGACGAACTGGAACAACTTGAACATACGGAACAGGATTCCCCCCTACCGTGGGAACGTGGAGAAGTTGCGGAAGATGGGACATTGGCACTGGTAACAGAGCTGTCGGCAGCGTTCATAAAGCCATCAACCAGACCCCGCATCCTAGTGCTGTTCAGCGGTACTGGTTCAGTAGAAAGGGATTTCCTAAATTGTTTTCCCACTGCGTCGGTGGTGACCCTTGACTTTGAGCTCACATGATATCCTACACACGTTACGAACATCCTGGAGTGGGGCTATCAGCAATATACTCCGGGGTACTTTGATGGCATCTGGGCCAGTCCCCCTTGTACCCAGTACAGTCAGGCGCGCACTACCGGAGGACCCCCCGACCTCCTGCAGGCCGATAGGATTGTACGCCGAACGCTAAAAATTATCGACTTCCTACAGCAACCGGATCATTGGTTCATTGAAAATCCCAGAGGGCGTTACCCTAACGCACTTCGATATCGCCCAGTGATGCGTCAACTTCCCCTCCCGCTGACATGTACATATTGTATGTACGGTAAGCCGTATATGAAGCCCACGTGCATATGGACAAATTCGACGCCGCCCACGCCCTTGTTACGCTGCACTACCCTAACCCCGTGCGCGTGCAGATGGGCAGCGGGCAATCACCCCGAAACCGCACAACTTGGGCCCCATCCCGAGCAAATTGGAGCACAGCAATCTTCCTCGGCATACCCTGTGCCAGCGCTTTTGCTGCGACAACTTTTTCAACATTTACGCCTTCGCGAGACTGAAGACCCGCTTTAGATCCCAAGTGACGCCTGCTGCATAGCGGCACCCTGGTAGCGAAGGCAAACGACAAACGGATAAAGGAACCAGGAAACCTAAGAACTGGATCCAGGTAAATGTAATTGTATATAATAATCGTTTTTGTTATGGTGAATTGTTAAATTCACACATGGTACATTGTCGGTACACGTGCACGCCATATATAACACGCGTGGGGTAACCATCTACCCACGTCGTACTAAGGGGGTGCGTTCACATGTACCCAACATGCACTAGTCTGCCATTTGGTACATGTCTGGCACATGTGTACGAGGAACCATGTACCCAGCATGTACTCAGCATGTCTTGTATGGTACGTTGGGTGCATGTGCGGGCATATGTACCCGGCATGTACCTACATGTACCCGCCCCGGTGCATCGCGGGTGCATGTGTACGCACTCGATTGCGTACACATGCACCCCGCATGCACCGTTTTGGAAGTGCGTACCCGTCGACGGGGCACATGTACAGTAATCACTCAGTAATAAGAAAACCCGCCAATAAGAAAGTAGCCAGCTTTTTTGATGTCTTCACAATATTTAACACATAACACTCCATATTTAAGATCTCTATATAAATAAGAAAGTTGCTAGGCTGACCTAAAATTCCTGTTTTCTTAAAATCGAGTGTTTACTGTAGGTACACGTAGGTACACGCCAGTCCTGTTTTCCGGATGTCCATTTCTGAAGGAATAACTCAATAGTTTACATCGAAACTTGTCAAGGATGTCTTAGTCACTCATGGCCTTGACATATATGTGAAAATATTGCACTTTTTTACAACTCGGATTTTCACTGAGTTTTGGGCCCCAAGTTGGGAGTGGGTAGGTACATATGTACCTTGTCCAAGTACATGCCGGGTACATGTCGGGTACAGGTGTCCTAAAATTGTAGGGGGAACTTAGATAGGTACCTTGGCAGAACAATCCCAGGAGGTAGATCACTCCTAAGGGGGGGAGAGTTGTGCCCGGAGGCACAGCGTAAGCCGGTATACTTGAGCCGATGTGTGTCATCAAGAGTAATCGGGGATTGACGAGGTGACAGTGAAGTCGGGCTCGAGATTACGGTGAGAATGAGTACCAGATGTCTGGGAGATGACAGTATGACGGTATGACAGTATGTCAGTATGACAGTACAGTAGTATGACAGCATGGTATGACCGTCATCGGGTTATTCACGAGGCATCCGAATCTAAGGTGTTACATTGTATCAGATCGGGATATGATCGGGTCAGAATTGATTGGTGCATCGCGACATGATGTCGGGTAGCCCAGTCGGTATGACCAGGTTGCCGAGCTACGGAGTTAAATGGAGCACTTGAGAAGTGTGCGGCCTTCAGAACTCAGATCGTAACGAACGGTAACACCTAATTAATCTGGCCCTGTCCCAGTGATATAATACAAAAAGAATATTGTACCTTTACATGTTCACACATGGCACCCAGGGGGGGGTCGAAATGACCATCTAGGGGTTTGGGTTTCATTCGGAGAATTATCCGATGTATGCCATCGATACCAATATCAATATTACCTATTTCGATGTCTCCGAAAACGATGGTGAGGTCCATTTTGGTTCATTCGAATGCATTTGGTGTGCAGCACATGTAAAACTCAGGGGGGAATAGGACTTCTGACATAGGGTTTCAACGCGCTGGCAACCTTAGCGTGTGGGAACCGTACTAACTGGTGATATATGAGTGCAAACGTTATTATATATGTATATACAAAAGCGATAGGTTCGACAAAAAGTCCTAGGAGTGTTGAAACCTCAAATCGGAACACGCGATATGTTATTCGTTAAACACGTGAAGAAAGAAAATGACAATAATAATACCAACAAAGTAAACTATCCAAGCCTAGTTCTACAATAAGATTGCATATAATACAACTAGTTTCTATGCCTTTGAGCTCTTAAACGTAAGGCAGCCTGCTACAACTAGATGTCGTTGATCCCGACCGTTTTCATGAATACAGTGAACAGGCAGCCCATCCAACGGATGCTCAGACCTGTACTATGCACTCGAAAGTGCCTCCCTCAAACACAAAGCGAACACTATACAAAATATACAGGTCATATGCGTGACTATTTATCTATCTAAAGAGTGCTTTAACGGGGCATCTCTGTGCTGGTGCCTACGGAACCGACGGCGATGTCACCCCGTACGGTTGCCGCCGGTTCCGGCAATCCCCGAACCGCTGTTGGGATTTTAACCCAAGCTGAGCGGCGTGAGCCCCAATACTCAGACTACAACCCGGAAAATATCGCTTTTCTTATGCACACCTTCCCGAGCTCATCGTTCCCTGACTGCGTGTTGATTCCTGCAACACGCAGTCAGGGTTCACTCTAGTTCCCGATGAAACGTGCAGCAAACAGGTTGGGGTATTCCCTTCCAGTATGGTGTTGCGACCCGTTTCAACTCCTTCCACAAGAGGAGGCTCTTCGCTCTCTACAACGGCACTTGCATCCCCGCTGTCCCCGGACTGTTGGGAATTCAACCCAAGCTGAGTGGGGTTCACCCCAACACCCAGACTGCAGCCCCAAAAGTACCGTATGAATTCAGGACGAAAATTGTACAAAAGTATGCACAGACGTGCAAGCCTTTGCCATAAGGAAGCCAGACTAAAGTAAAAATATGAGACTCGCAGGCTGCAGCGAGCTTGCTGCACTCTCAGAACGAATTTCGCTGCGCCGAGGCTCATCTTTTGTAGCCTGCGAAAAACGAATATTATCACTCATCGTGAATTGGAAAAGGCAGTTGCTTAACAGCTGAGACCAACCCGCGGGGAAAAATATTCCTTTGCCATATGTTCTCGGGAGTTTTTTTCGAACTCACCAGGCTCATCTGCAGACATTAAAGCACACAAGAGTTAGAGGGGGGAGCACGGGTGATTAAACCCGAGAACGCGAAAGTTCCGCCAGAGAATTCCTCTCTGGACGCGCTGCTCCCTTCCAAAGAAAACGTAAAACCCTTGCTGTAAGGTCGAAAAAGCGTGACACAAAGTTTGCCGTTCAGGCATGCAGTGTAGAGTCCACCATAATTGTTGGAGCCTCAAAGGGGAAATTCAGAGCTTGCACGGTGGCCCTCGTGCCACCAGCGAAGGCGGTCAACTTCTTGCAACTGAGACCCGTATTCCAAATTCGGCAACACGTAAACTTTTTAAAAAGGAGTATTCTAAAAAATCATGTGAACGTGTCCAACTTCTATGTTGGGGATTTTTTATAGAATCAATCCGCGTCACCTGTTAGGCTGAAAAAAGAAGGGCGTTCTACGCGATAGACGGACTTATATCCAACGAAACGTAAAGCAGGGCTGCACTCAGGGCACGCGCAGGATAAAAAATGTTTTTTTAGGGGTTGAAAAGTAATTGTTTTTCGTTGCGCCGCCTTTTGTGCCACGTAGGATGTGTACAGTGAGAGTAACTCACTGCCTGTCGAAAGTCATTTTTGGCGCGGGTAAAATGACGTTTATGACGATAACAAGCGTTTACTAGATGGTCATTACCGACCCGTCATGGGTGCCATGTGCACACAAAAATAACTTCTGAGTATATTAGTCTAGTGCCCCGGCACAATCTTTGTGTGCGTGTGGTATGCCTTTGCTAGGATATGTGTGTATCTTTGTGTGCGTGTGCTATGCCTGTGGTAGGATATATGTGTATATCTGTGCCAGTGTTATGCCTGTGCTAGGATATGTGTGTATCTTTATGTGCGTGTGTTATGCCCGTGGTAGGATATACGTGTATCTCTTTGCGTGTGCTATGGCTGTGCTATGATATGTGTGTATTTGTGTTCGTGTGCTATGCCTGTGCTGGAATATATGTGTATATCTGTGTATGCCTGTTGTGTTATGCCTGTGCTAGGATATGTGTGTATCTCTGTGTACGAGTGTTATGCCCGTGCTAGGATATACCGTGTGTATCTCTCGTGTGCGTAATATTCTGCTAGGATATTTGTGTATCTCTTTGTGTGCTATGTTTGTGCTAGAACATGTGTGTGTGCGTGTGATATGCCTGTGCTAGGATATTTGTGTATCTCTTTGCGTGTGCTATGCTTGTGCTAGAATATGTGTGTGCCTGTTGTGTTATGCCTATGCTAGGATATGTGTGTATCTGTGTGCGTGTGCTATGCGTATGCCAAGATACAGATTTCAGCATATGTGTGTATCTGTCTGTGCGTGTGTTATGCCTCTGCTACCTCTTACACAGCAGAGGTATAACACACGCATAGAGAGATGCACCCATATTTTGGCATACGCATAGCACACGCACACAGAGAGGTACGCACATATCCTAGCATAGGCATAACGCAACAGGCACACACATATTCTAGCATAGGCCTGTTATGCCTACTATGCTAGGATATGTGTGTATCTGTAGGCCTCTTATGCCTATGCTAGGATATGTGTGTACCTCTCTGTGCGTGTGTTATGCCTGTGCTAGGATATATGTGTTTCTTCGTGTGCCTGTTGTGTTATGCCTATGCTAGGATATGTGTGTATCTCTCTGCGTGTGCTATGCGTATGCTAAGATATGCTAGAATATGTCTGTGCGTGTGGTATGCCTCTGCTACCTCTTACAGAACAGAGGCATAACACACGCATAGAGAGATGCACACATATTTTGGCATACGCATAGCACACGCACACAAAGATACACACATATCCCGGCATAGGCATAACACAACAGGCACACACGTATTCTAGCATAGTGCCTATTACCCGCAGCTTAAGGTGGCTTAAGCCACCTTAACTTGAAGGGCTCATTGGGGCTTCCTCGGCGGTGCTTTGAAAATTTGGAGACCTATGTCGTCAAGATCTTGAGCTGCTCTTTCTGCAGTGTCTTATCAAAAGTTTGATCTGAGTTCATCTTGACCCTCAAAATCTCGGTTGAAGTAGGGTGGGTATTTCCCAATTTTCCTTAAGATGGCTTAAGCCACCTTAAGCCAATTAGCTCACGGGGGCTTCCTCGAAGGCGCTTTTCAAAATTTGGAGACCTATGATGTCAAGATCTCGAGCTGCTCTTTCTGCAGTGTGTTGCCAAAAGTTTGATCCGAGGTCATCTTGACCCTCAAAATCTCGGTTGAAGTAGCATGGGTATGCAAAAACCGGAAAAATCGCTCAAAGTTCACTAAATGTTGCACCCTCTTGGATACTTCCCAAAATTGCTCACCGGGAACTTGGGCTCACCGAATAGTGCATATAGTGTCTAAAAGAAGACATTGTCGCCGTCATTTTGAGCTAAAAAAATCTACTTTCCGGTACCGATAGCTCCCGCAATAATTGAAAACGTTAAGGTGGCTTAAGCCACCCTAAATCGCTGTTAGGGTGGCTTGAGCCAACCGAAGGGTAATAGCCAATAGGCCTCTTTTGCCTATGCTAGGATATGTGTGTATCTGTAGGCCTCTTATGCCTATGCTAGGATATGTGTGCATTTGTGTGCGTGTGCTATGCTTGTGCTAGAATATGTGTGTATATGTGTGTGTGTGCCTGTTGTGTTATGCCTATGCTAGGATATGTGTGTACCTCTCAAGGATAGGTATCGGTTGGGCCGATATTCCGATAAATCGATATATCGGAATATCGGTATTAATTGATAACTCATTTTGCACTATCGGAATTATCAGAATCGATCGATTGCCGTCGCCGACGTATCGGTATTAATCGATTGCCCTACCAAATGGGGACGGATCCATGCGATTCGAAAATCACATGGACCCCACATGGACCTCACGTGGACCCACGTGGACTTGGAATGGACCTCACATGCCCCAAATGGTCAGACATTTCTCCCTAGGGGTCCATGTGGGGTCCATTGAAGGTCCATGTGGGGTCCATGCGGTTTTCAGTCACATGGACCTCACATGGACCATCCCAACGGGTCCATGTGGGATCCGTGTGATACCCCTCAGTGTGTACGTAGCATGTGGACCCCACATGGACCGGTAAGGACCACATGGGTCCGATGGTCAGACATTCCTACGGGTCCATGCGACGCATGGACCC
>LGRX02009878.1:0-24594 GCA_001247695.2 Cymbomonas tetramitiformis | reverse complement strand
CTCTGTCTTTGCCATCAACGCCGGCAGACCAGGGGAGCTGGCACGCCAAGGGGCGGACCTCCAGGAGGTAAGGAGAGCGGTCGTCGCGGCCGTCAGAATGAGCGGCCGCACCCGGAAGTCACACAGGGGTCTTAGGAAGTCAGGTACAGCACCTCCGAGTTCCGCAGCCCCCGGTGGGAACCGGTCGAACCGGTTTGCTCCCCTCTCGTCCTCATCGGAGGAAGAGCATCCCGCGGAACGTCCGAGGCCCAGGACTCAGGCGCCTAAGCCGAGCGGCCCCAGTCGCCCGGTGCCTCGCACCCGGAAGCCCAGTCGAGCACCATCGGCCCCGCACCCCGGTCCGACTTCCTCAGGGAACACGTCGTCGTCCCCGGAGTCCACTTCGAGCAGGAACAGTCAGGACCTGCAAGAGCTGAAGGAAGCCTGGCAGAAGGAGTCGCAAGCTCGGGAGGCGGCTGCCGAGGCTCGCCTGGAACAGCTGGCTCGGCAACTCCAAGAGAGTCAAAGAGCTGCCGAGGAGCGCAGGATCTCCGATCAGCGCGCTGCCGAGGAACGCAGGGTCTCCGAGCGATGCGCTGTCGAAGAGCGCTGGGCTGCAGACCGGCTGGCCGCAGAAGCCCGGGAGACTGCCAGGCAGTTGGCTGTCGACGAGAGCGTCGCTCAGCAGGTAGCCGCTGAGGAGCGGCGAGCGGCAGCTGAGGCCCAGCTGGAGGAGAGGCTGCAGGCGGTCATAGAGTCACAAGTCCAAAGGCTCGCCCTGGTTCAGGCCTCGCCCCCAGGGCCCGTGGAGTCAGACGCTCGGGGGCCCTCAGCGGCAGCGTCGAGTCCGGTTCAGGAGACGCCCATCTCCCGAGAGGGACATGAGCTGGTAGAGCCGACTTCCGTCGTCACCTGTGACGTCGAGAACCGGGGCGTTCAAAGCCCTCCGGAGGAGTCGCGCGCGGGCGTGCCAGCGCTTCCGCCGCACTCATGGGACTTTATTTCCCTTCCTATACAGGTCTGCGACGCCCTCCGGAAACACGTGGTCGGGTATGCCAACTCGGGGATCGAAGCCCAGCGCCTGTTTTACGACGCTGCTCGTAGATATCGCACCCTTGGTCAGGTCGCCGGGTGCTTACACCCTACCAACCAGATCAGGCAGTGCCTGAAGGCAAGGATCTCGGACGAGGACAGGGTCCTCGGGGCCCAGGTGATTCATAGTCTCACGACGGCCTTGGCGTCCGTCGCAGAGAGCTGCGCTCGCTGTGGGTGCGGGCACGAGGAGAGCCCGGTGCGTATGTGGGCGTGTCAGGCAAGCGCTAAGAAAAGTGTGGTGGCGTTCATGAAAAAGGTGTACCTGCCGGTGTGTGGGTTTTGCGCCGCGGACGTGTGGCCCGGTGCTTTCGACCACTTTCCGGCTGTGATGCCACCTCCGCTTCCTACGGCGGCAGACACACCGGGAGACGGGGGGGGGATGGTCCCTCAACTGGAGCACTCGGAGCCAAACGAGCTTTCGGAGATGCCCGGTGCCAGCAGTCATGGTGGTCCTGGTGGCTCGGGGAGCGGTGACCCTGGAGGGCCGGGAGGGCCGGGGAGTCCGGGCGAGGACCCTGGCGGCGATGGCGAAGACGGGGATGGCGACAGCCAGTTCACCTTCTCGTCTTCCTCTCGTTACAGGGAGCCCCGGAGCCATTACAGTCGTAAGGACGAGCAGCACGCTCTCAAGGAGGCCACCAGAGCTATGGAGAAGGCAGTGGACAAATACCACACAGAGGTGGAGGGGTCGTCCCACGTCTTTGGTCGGCTCCTCCGATTTGTTCGGCAGGTCAGGGAGGTTCGGGAACTGGAGCCGGTGCGCTACGCCATGGAGATGGCGCGGCTGGGACCACTAGAGAGCGGGGGTGAGGAGAAGGTGTTGTCGGACCACTCCCTGCTGTCAGAAGTGGCCAGACACTGCTTCGGCAAACTCAGCTCCGAGTACCGCGAGCTTTCTTCGGTGTTGACGGAGGCTCGGGAAGGTAAGAACCTCACCCTGGACGTCATAGTGGTTCCCTTGGCGCAGCGGGTGATGCCCGACAAGGGGGAAATGGCGTCGATCGGTCCGTTCCTGCGTCGCGTGCGTCAAAGTCAGGACAGACAGACTCGCACGGTCCGCGAGTTCTGGGACGGGGTGCACCTTGCTCACGACATCGTGAGCATGCTGGCTGCCCACGAGCTCACCTCTCCGGTGCCGGAAGAGGAGCTGCTGGAGATATTCCTTACGGGATTGATACCGGAGATAAGGAGGAAGGTCTTCCTTATAGCCGAGAGGAAAGGCGCTTCGGTTCTGACTCTGAGCCGGACGGCCAGTAAAGGCCGCCACGAACTCCTGACTTGGGCCATAGAGGCTGAGCGGGAGCTGCGGCAGAGCCAGGATAAGACGAGCCGCTCGGTCCAGCTGCTGGCCCACGTAGATGTCACGGAGGAGCTGCTAGCCATGGCGACATCCGCTGGCGCTCCGACACCCACAGGGCAACGACTCGGCTCCCCAGAGTACGAGGGCTGCCGTCTGTGCAAGAGCATGGACCATTATGCTCGCGACTGTCCGCAGGCGAGCCAGCGCCCGAAGGAGTGGGCCAAGTGCCTCCTGGAGGACACCCTGGCGTTGATAGGGGACGAGTCGGTGGAGGAAGCTTTGGCTGCCATCGGTTTGGATTTTGTCCAGGAGGACGCTCCCCAGCCCGGGGCGTCCTCCCCGCAGTAAAGGGCGCGGGCCCCGTCACTGCGGGGTCAGGGGGACAAAAGGGCCCCGCGCCGGCGTCCACAGCGATGCAGGTGCTGCATGATAGGTGGAGAAGGTGTGGGAGACACCTTAGTGGCAGCGCCAGGCGCCACCTCAAGAGTCGAGTCGAGAGGTATGAGCAGGAAGGTTTAGACATGCTAGCCGCCACCCGCACGGAAAGCCCAGAGCCTCCTGAGCGGGAACAGGTCGAGCAGCGCGTCCAAAGAGAGCAGGCAAACTTCTGGAAGTCCGCCAGAACCCCAGCAACCGCCTCAGTTCCGCGTCCCGAGGAGCCGGGGGAGCTGCTCTGTTGGATCACCGGTGCGGACACCCGGGGTAAAAACCGGTCGAGCCACACAGTTGAGCCACGGGCAGTCTACCAACAGCACCTGGAGAACCAGGGGTCGGATGTTGCGAGAGTTCGCGGGCACTGGAAGTTCTGAGCTCAGCGTTTACCCCCCAGAGTTAGGAAAGCCTTTCAGGCCCAGCAGCCAAGTGCTCGCCTGCGTTCCGCCATCAGGGCGCTAGAAAGGTATCTAAAGCTGGAAGAGTCGGAGGTCCGGCCGGTCAAGTCCCTTGCGCTTTGGAGGGCAGGGCAAAGGCGGATGAGCCAGAAGCTCGGACCCACGACTAGTAAGCCCCAGTTGAATCGAGAAGAGTTAGATAAGCGCTTGAAGCGGCTCGTCAGGGTGCGCGAGTTCAATCGCCGACGCAAAGCCATCTTGGATCAGGAGTTCGGACGGTTTGTTCGCGTTGCCAAACCCAAGCCTGCCGAGGGAGAAGAACTCTCACCACCAGAGAGAACTTCAAAGCCCAGTCGGCCGTGGTTGACCCGAAGCAGGGCGCGCCAGGCTTTGGGCCCGAAACGCAGACCATGGCTGACTCCTGAAGACAAGGCGCTTCGAACCTCTCGATTGCAGCGCAGGTACGAGTTGGAGGGTAGGGACCCGGCTTCTACCTCAACAGAACGCCATGCGGACTTCCACGCCTTCGTAAAGGAGGAGTTGGAAAGGGAGAATTGGGAACTTCAGCAAGACAGTGAGCTGATGCACCGGGACGAGCAAGTCAGAAAGCACATAGCGGCTAAACTGGCTGCAGCGTCAGTCCAAGTCGCGGTGTCCCCCCCAGACTTCCCGGAGCGCAGTGCAGTTCAGAAAGCAGTCGCTATCGGCCTGCTAGCGGACGCGTGTACTTACTGCCTCCCGGACTGTGACTCCGACGCAGAAACGTCAGTCACCCGCCTGGACTGCATAATGCAGGACGGCGATATCAGTCCGAGCTGGTGTGAGTCCCTGGCAGCGGTGTCCTCGATGGGAGCGCGCCCGAGGAGCTTCGACAGGCACAGTCGCACACCGACGTTGTTGCTGTTTTGGGCCTGGATTGCGGGCGTCAGAGTCAAGGTGTTAGTGGATTCGGGAGCATCCACCGATATCATCGCAAAGAGTACACTGCAGAGGCTCTCCGGCGTCAAGCCGGTGCGCCACGAGCAAGCCATGCGGGTTCGAGTGGCTGACGGCACCACATATGATGCTAATTCCTGCATCAGGCCCAAGCTCCTTGCTGAGACGTCGAAGGGGTCTTTCGGCCAGCAGGTTGAGCTTCGGGTAATGCCCCTCGACCTCAAGGTGGATGTCATCCTGGGAGGTCCTTGGCTGGCGAACCTTTCCCCGGTTACGCTGGATTATAAGAACTGGGGTTCGGTCCGGTTCACCAAGGGCAGGGAAGAGGTCGTCATCACCGGCTGTTCGCCGGGGTCACCGGACCCCAGTCGGTCCAAGGACACGGCAATGGCACTGGTATAGGGAGTCCTTTTGAGCCAACGTCGAGCTCGCCGGGACCTGCGGACCCTCCGAAACAGAGAGGAGCAAGCTTTCGTCGTCTACCTCGGCCCCGATGGGACTTTTGGCGCGTTGGCCTGCAACAAGGGGGGGGGAGACTCCGACGAAGATTCCCCCAACGATGTTGTAGCAGGCCTAGCGTCAGAACCCTCCTCCGGGTCCGAGGATAGTGAAGTCAGCGTGCGGCCCAGCGCAACGGTGCCGGACGGAGCTGAGGAGTCTGAGGGGCCGGGAGGGTTGGTCTCGGACAGTTCCGAGTCCGGCTATAGTGACGTGGAAGGAGCGTGTCATTTGCAGAGAGTAGGGGCGGTGGTCGAGGATATTAGGCCACGGGGATTTGCGAGTACGGTCGACGAGGCCGGGGATCACCCTGCCCCTCTCAGCTTTTTCGCTAGCAAACAGGAGGCGAACGGAGCATTTGCGTTGCTTCCGCCAGCGGTGCGTAGACAGGCGATAGAGGATCACGCGGCCGGGAAGCCACCCACCTGGCACGCGCAGGCAGCCGCGGCGCTCCAGCAGGGCCGGGGTCTGGTCGCGGAGCGACGACCCCGAGCACGGCGTAAGCGAGTGCGTTGGCGTGACCAGGTCGCAGCAGTCGGTCAGCCTGGTGCTGAAAGTGGCCCCTCCACCGGGCAGCCGCCGGGACCAAAAGTCCCCACCGTCCTGAGCCCTCAGAGTCAGAAGTCGCGAGCCTCGGCACCAGTCGTGCCGCCAGACACTACCCCGCCGCCAGCTCCGCAGACCACAGACCCGCCGGTACCGGCCGTCCCGCCAAGCACTACCTCGCCGCCAGCCCCACAGACTGCTCAGGCCTCTCCGGAACCGCCGGAGGACGAGATAGACGAGACGGTGTCGCCGGAAATCTGGCAGCAGCTTAGGGACCTGGAAAAGGAGTTCGCAGATGTCATTTGCACAGAGCTGCCGGAATCAGTCCAGTCAAGGGAATTCAAGTCCGGCATCCGGCTCAGGCCAGATTGGAGTGGGAACGCCTTGCACCGGCGAGGGTACAAGCTGTCGCAGGAGGAGTTGCGGCAACTCCGGCAACAGCTAGATGAGCTCTTAGCCAAGGGGTACATACGACCCTCGGCCTCTCCGTGGGGCTGCCCTGTGCTGATGGTCCCCAAGCCGAGTAATCCCAAGGAGTTGCGTCTAGTCATTGACTACAGACAGATCAATGAGATCACAGTCAAGGACAAGTACCCCCTCCCTGATGTCCAGAGTCTCTTAGATGATCTACAAGGGGCTACCGTCTTCTCTACGATGGATGCCCTTTGGGGATTTTGGCAGGTCCCTATGAAAGCAGAGGACGTGGAGAAAACTGCAATGACTACGCACTTTGGAGCGTACGAGTGGTTGGTCATGCCTATGGGATTGTCAAACTCCCCAAGTACCTGGCAAAGGATGATGCAACAGTACCTCGGGCACCTACCCTTTTGCAGAGTATTTGTAGATGACATCATGATTTTCTCGGCCGAGGTTCCGGGTAAGAGCGCCCATGAGGTACACCTCGACCACCTCCGCCAGGTCCTGGAGGCATGTCGAAAGAATTCCGTCTACCTCAAAAAGTCGAAAGTCAAATTGTGCAAGCGATCAGTCCGGTTCCTAGGGCATGTGGTGGATCGGGATGGATGTCGTCCACAGCAGGATAAGGTTGCGTCGGTACGCGATTGGCCAGACCTAGAAACTGTCACACACGTGCGACAGTTTCTGGGCATGTGTGGCTTCTACCGGAGGTACATCCAGAACTTCGCAGATATCGCGTACCCGTTGACCCGCCTCACCAAATCCGGCGTGGACTCGACCTGGGGCGAGAATGAAAAGGCAGCATTTAAACAGCTAAAAACTGCCTTGATCTCCTCCCCAGCCTTGGCCCTACCTGATCAAAAGGGTGCAGCAGCCGGTTCCAGACCCTTCTTTGTGCAGACAGATGCCAGTGGAGTAGCACTAGGGGGTGTACTCATGCAGGATCAGGGACGAGGCTTACAGCCCTTGGCCTTTGAAAGCCGGCAGCTCTCCAGCGCAGAGCAGAACTATCACGCTGGGGAACGGGAGCTTTGTGCCATCCATCACTGCACCACGGTCACCTGGAGACATTATCTGATTTTCACATCATTTAAGCTCATGGGAGACCATAAACCCCTTCAGTGGCTCTTCGCCCCAGCTAGGGAGCTCAGCCGACGTCAGGCTCGCTGGTACGAGGACTTGGTAGAGGTAGGAGTCCATCAGCTGGAGCACGTGCCAGGGCGCTGTTTAGTAGTACCAGACGCGCAGTCCCGGCGACCAGACTATCAGGAAATGTCAGCCAGAGAAGGGTTGAAGGAAAAAGGGATTGTGGATCGCGCCACGGATGGGCCCAGAGACTCCGCACCGGCAGGCAAGGGGTCCGAAGAGGACGAGGATCCTACCTCTGTCCTCGGGGCAGTGGATCGCACCACCGATGGATCTGATGGACCCGAGTACTCTGAGCCGAAAGGCAAGAGATGCGAAGGGGACGAGGATCCCACATCCGTCTTAGGCGCCACCTTCGAGTATAGTGATTCCGAGGACGAGTCCTTCCCTCCCACCAGTCCAGCACCGGTCATTGGTGAGCTCACCCATCTGAATGGGCTCACGTGGGTAGGGTCGCCGGCCCTTTGGCTGGACGCAGCTGCCACCCTAGCAGTAGGCGAGAAATCCTTGAGGGATGCCGAATCGCTAGCAGTCATGACCAGAGCAGACCGAGCTAGGGAACAGGCCACAGCAGTCCAGAGTCACCCGAAGTTCCCCCACCCTGAGGCCCAGAGTCATCCAAAGGCAGCCGGAAAGGTACCTGAGCCCGTTAAGCCCCCAGAAAGTAGCTCCCACTACGACCAGGTCGTAGATCGCCAGGACTGGAAGCTGATCAGGGAGCGCTTTGAGGAGATAGCGGCCCAGTACGGGGTGTTTGACGTTGACGCATGTTGCGACTCCATGGGCGTTAACCGGCAGGTTGACACCTATTGGACCGATTGCTTGAAGGAAAAGTGGCGCGGGAAACACGTTTGGTGCAACCCCCCTTACACGAAGGATTCAGACTTGATAGAAAGAATTATTCGGCATTTCCTTGCTGAGTGGCGCGCCGATCCGGAAAACACCTCGGCGATGTTCCTTCTGCCAGACTATGACGCCCCCTGGAGGCGGTTGATTCACCCCAAGTATGGGCTTCATCCGGTCAAAGTCTTTGACACGAAGGACGAAAAAGGTCGTCCCAACCACCTCTTTGAGTCCCCCGATGGAGGTCGACCCCCGCTGCGCTGGCCGGTCCTTCTGGTGTGGGCCCCAGCAGCCAGCAGGGCAAAGCCCCGAGCGCCGCCTGCGCGAAAGGACAGTGAGGCAGAACCCGACGAGCCTTTAGTCACTACAGGGGTTGCAGCAAGAGCCAGGGCAGCATCAGGCCCACTGAAGGCTGATGAGTTCGTCCGCGCCTTGCAAGCGGAATACGAACGCAGCCAGTACCTCAGCTCGTTGAAGGAGGAACTGGTCGCAGCCCCACATCAGAGGACAGACACATTTCGCATGGTAGACGACATGATATGGCGAGTGGCAGAAGGGCGGTATCAGCTAGTGCTAGCTCAGGATTCCCCCCTCAGAGAGCTGGTGATGCGCGAAGCACACGAGTCCCCAGCAGCAGGGCACACAGGAAGGGATACGACACTGGACAGAGTATCCCGTCGCTTTTGGTGGCCACGCATGAGCAAGGATGTCACCGACTGGTGCAAATCCTGCGTTGTGTGCCAACAGACCCGGCCACGCAACGGGTATCCAGACGGCCAGCTTAACCCCCTGCAAGTCCCAGTAAGACTGTGGCAAGTGGTTAGTATCGACTTCGTCACTGGGCTGCCCCGCACAGAGCGAGGGTACGACGCGTTTGCTACCTTCACGGACAAGTTGTCCAAGATGGTGCACGTAGTCCCCATGCTTTACGCTGACAGCTCAGATGCACAGATCGCGCGCATGTATTTCGACCAAGTGTGGCGTTTGCACGGCGCTCCCATGAAGATCGTCTGTGATCGGGACTCCCGCTTCAGGGATGAGATGCATCTCGAGCTACATCGGTTGATGGGAGTCCAGGTTGCCTCTACCACGCTGTACCACCCACAAGGTGATGGGCAGGCAGAGCACACAAACCACACGGTCGAACGCATGTTGCGCGCGTATGTCGACGCCAACCAGCACGATTGGGATTTATGGTGTACCCCGGTCGAGTACGCCATTAATGACTCTCGTTCCGCCGTCACGGGATTCACCCCTTTTGAACTGACGTATGGTCACGCTCCGGCCTCTCAGCTGGGCTTCTTCGTGGAGGCAGCACTTGCATCACGGAGAGGCCGAGCTAAGGGGGGGAGGGGCGCAGCAGTAAAAAAGGGTACAGCCCACGAGACAGCCCGCCAGTTTGTTCGCCAGTTGCAGCTCGCTAGGGAGAAGCTGCTCTTAGCTCAGCAGCAACAGATCGCCCAAAACGACGCGCGTCACAGGTCCAGGAGTTACGCAGTAGGCGATGAGGTTTGGGTGGATGCCACGCACCTCACCCAGCCGGGCGACCGCGGGTTGCACAAGAAATTGCTTAAGAAGCGCCTTGGCCCCTTCGGGTGCTGGAAGTCTTTCACAGCGACAGGCAGATGGCCCTTCCCGCGAGCGATAGAGGCGCACCGTCGGCCTATAGGTTGCAGACGCCTAAGCAGTGGAAAGTGCACGATGTGTTTACCGTGGACCGGCTTTCGCCAGGAGAGTCGGGCAGCCGCTTCGTTGAGAGAGCTAAGGAGATTCCCCCTCCTCCGTTGGACGTCAGCGGGCGCAAGGAAACCCACGTCGAGAGGGTGGAGCGTTCGCACACGCGCCAGCGCCAGGGCAGGAGGTGGACAGAGTACCTGGTCAAGTGGACAGGAATGCCCCGCAGTGAGAACGAGTGGAAGACCCGAGAGGATCTGGAGTGGGACGGAGCTGGCAGGCCCGGTGTTCCCAACCGAGCGTTGTTGGAGTTTGAGAGGATCGAGGCTAAGAGAGTGGAGCGAGAGAAGCTTAGGGTCCGTAAGAGACGCGACGAGTCCTCAGGAGCGGTATGGACCACGCTATCGGAGGAGCTCAAGGTAGACGGAGCAATGCCATGGGTGCCAGAGGAGAGGTTTGATGAGGAAGTAGGAACTTTCGCGAGAGTATATGCTCAGAGCACCCTGCCGCCAGTCAACGGAGCCGCAGCACTTGAGAAGGAGCCAGTCGGCCAGTCTAAGATTCTTGTATTGTTTTGTGGGACCGGGTCAGTCGAGAGGCAGTTCACTAAGCAATTTCCCAACAGCGAAGTAGTTGCTGTAGACATTCAGCCCAAGTGGGGCCCCACACATTGCGAGGATATCATGCGATGGGACTACCGACAGTTCAGACCAGGACACTTCGACGTAGTCTGGGCTAGCCCACCTTGCACAGAGTACAGCCAAGCGAAGACGGTGGGCATCCGAGATTTGCGTGCTGCGGACAGGCGAGTTCGTAGGACATTGGAGATCATCCGGTACTTGAGGCCCGAAGCATACTTCATTGAGAACCCGAGGGGAAGAGAGCCCCACGGGTTGCACACGCGTCGCTGCATGAGCAATCTACCAGCTCCGCACCTCGTCACGTACTGCAAATACGGGACCGCATACAAGAAGCCCACGCACATCTGGACCAACGTTCCGTTGCGCACACCCTTGCGAGTGTGCGATTCCGATACGCCTTGCGAGTTCTTCCGGCAGCACGGTAGGCACGAGAAAGTAGCGCAAGGAGGGCGCGCGATGAGAGCCGGAGGTGTGTTTGCGAAGGGCATGGGAGAGGGAGAGAATTTGTATGGGATTCCGTCAGCACTGTTAAAACAGCTTTTCCACAACCTGACCCTACATGAAGAGGTGCATGCGTTCCTGTCTGAACTGCTTGTCAGGGAGGATCTGAGCGAGATGAGCGTTTTAGTCCAGTCAGCTGTTGTTGAGAGTGACCCGCCCGAGTTTGAGCCGGAACCGATAGCGTTAGCGGGAGTGCGAGCTGAGGTGACGATCATACCTGAGGGCGGATGGGAATCTGACGCGAGTGGTCTTAGCGATTGAGAGCGTTGGGGAGCGTCGGGAAGAGCGGTGGCTCCAGCCTTGGCGAGACCAGGCGGCAGGTGAGAACCTGGGTAATCCATCCGAGAGAGCAGTGGCTCTAGCCTCGGCACAGCCAGGCAACAGGTGGAAATCTGTATAATCCATTTGAGCAGTGGCTCTAAGCCTTGGTATGACCAAGCGGCAGGTGAGAACCTGGGTAATCTATCCAAGCGAGCAGTGGCTCTAGCCTCGGCGCGACCAGGCAACAGGTGGAAATCTGTATAATCCATTTCACGAGAGCATTGGCTCCGGACCTGGCACGACCGGGCAGCAGTTGGAGATCTGGGTAAAAGCTCTAGCACTCCGAGGAGGCGGTGAAGGTTTAAAACCTTTCCTCCGGGCCGGCATCCCGAGAACTGTCAGGTAATTGGCAAACCTATTGTCATCCCCTGTAAGTGTACCGTGTTGGGAGGTTTAAAACCTTGAGCGTGGTAATGGATGTGAGACCTTGAGCCTTGGGGGAGCCTGGTAGTGCAGATGGCAGACCGGTGAGAGGCCGACCCTTGTGCTTAAGGGGTCGATCTCCTTATTGCGGTGTGTCTTGGGAAGTGTAATGCCATCCCAGACAACAGGCGGCTGAGACCTGTATAATCATTCAGAGCAACAGTAGAAGATCTGTATAAAAACTTTACTGGTCCGACGTGGTCAGCGTGGACGTGACCTTCCCTAAGGGGGGGGGGAGTTGTGCTAGGAGGCAAGCACAAGAGCAAGAAAAACGGCTAAGTATAAAACGCAGGAGTACTCAGTACGGAGTACAGTAGGACCGATCAGAATGATGTTGATGTGAGGTGCCTAGACTGTTGTACGGAGTACTCAGTACAGTTGAGTTATGGAAAGAGTTCCTGAATGCATAAGAACTCTAAGTGTAACCCGTTTCGGAGAGATGAACTGAACTGAGAATTGTAACATAAAAAGTAAGAGCCGTATCCGCTGTATATTGTGTATTGAAAGCATACACTTGAAAGCAAAAGCATAACTATTAAGATTTACGAAACCGAAGTCTTGTAGTTGACCTAACGTAATCATACCTCGTGCGGTCGTTTAATAAGTGTAGAATAGTATAAGTCCGAAACCGTAAAGAAGAGAAGAAGTCAAGGTGTAGACTCCTACACTGTTGCCATGTTTGGCTAAGTTTTGACACAGAGATGGGGTGGGCGCCCCCTTAGGCAGTAGTTGACCTCTTCGCGGTATGGCCTATCCTTGAAGTGGAGATCAGTTTGAGACAATTTTCGGCAGCAGTATCGTCGCTCGCTATGCCTTTTTTTTACGTTTCACCTGGCCGGTGGAGAGGGCATTCCGCGTATTGTGGGTCGCAACCACTCTTAGCCAATCGGCTCATGACCTGCTTGATGTTGTTCTTATTGCTGAGGCTTCTGCAGGAATTGGCCGCTGCGTCCACTGATCTCTCTACTGCCGACACACTAGCTCACGCTCCCCATCTCACCGTCATTTTGGAAATGAATACACCGCAAAGGCCACGTACACGCGCTAGGGCGCGTAAGTTAGCGACTATTTTCGATGATGTTGGGGCATTAAATTCGGCTACCCCCACAACGCCGCATTTGGCTTCGGCTGACGAGTCGGCTGCGGCTGCAACGCTCGTGCAGCGGTTACGGAAAGACTCTTTCGATGTTCAGTGCGCGAAGACAGCAGCAACTAAGGTTCTGGGAGACAAAACGGCAAAATTTCATGGCAGTGAATCGTCGGCTTCGGACATTTTTTCACAGCTGATCTCCGAAATTCAGCAGCTTTTCACGCTGCAGTCACAGGCAATTGCACCCCTGTTTGAGCTGTCTGCTGCTGATGTCCCTGTCATGCCTGCTGCCAATGAGCTCCTGTACTCTGTGCTGTTGCTGCTGACTGCGCCAGGGTCTCCTGCCCGTAATTGGGTAGAGGCTTCTGGGGCCGATGTTCCTGCTGACGGCAAACGTGCCACCCTCGAGGTGGTGCGTATGCTTGCTGATGATTCGACTCCATTCGAGTCTTTGACTGAGCTGCTTGAGGTGCGAATCTCGGATGAACATGACCCTGACTCTGGCATTCGTCTTTTTAACAGTTGTCTTCGGGATGCACAGCGTCTGCAGACGCTGCCCGAAGACGCTGTTAAAAGGCAATTCCTCTCTGCCCTGTCTGGGCCGGCTTACGCCACGCTGGTTGACTCGTTTGCTCGAGCTGACCAGCGTGCGGCTGTGAGTCTGCTCACCCTGCAGGCACGCGTGCGCGAGCAGTACCGCTGCGGGCGGCTCTCGGGCAAGCGCACTGCAGGGCGCCCCATGTCTGTTGCATCTTGCACCACTGACACTGGCCTGGCTTCGGCCATTGATCGGCTCAGTGCTCAGTTGGTCAAGTTGCAGCGGGATGTGGATTCCCTTAAGAGGGGTGGCTCCAAGCCGCCCCCTGGGAAACACACTCCGCGCAACTTCCACCGACCTGGAGTGCAACCGCTTGCTCACTCCGCCTCTCCGGAGGTGGCTTTTGACAAGCGGTCTGGCACCTTTGTCCCAGCGTGCAGGCACGAGAAGTGCCGCGCCGTTGGGTCAAAGCATTGGCTGAGTGAGTGTCCTCACAAGGACACTCACCCTTTGTCCATCTCGGCATCCTACTGCCAAGCCGTCGAGTCTTATGACTCCGACGTGCTTGCCCTTCGTTTTCAGCGGTATTATGACGCTGGGGATGAGGGGTCCATGGAGCACCTGTGTGCTCTCGTGGGGCAACCTGAAATCTGTGAACTGTCTGCGCATTCCTTTGCTCCAGAGCCTACGGCTCTGCAGCAGTTCAAGGATGCTGCTGCTGCTCTGCTGAGCATCTTTCCATTGGCCGTGTTGCATTTGCTGAGGTCAGCGGTCCGCTTGCTGGTGGTGTCGCTGAGCCGACCACTGCCAAGCAGCTGCTGCCGAAGGCCTCTGCACCTGTGCATGATGAGCCGGTTGACTTGCGTGAAGTCAACCGTGCCGCCTTTGTGCCGCCGTCTGCCTCTCTGGCTCTCGGCCCGATGGCTCCTGCTGACAGTTCATTCAAAACATTCAACACTGTCCACCCTGGCTGGTTTGACGTTGACCCTGAGCCTGTTGAGGTGTGTGACTCCGATGATGATGGGGAGGGCTCCGGCTACCCTCCTGGTGTCTGCCTGACTGAAATTGAGGGGGGTGCACCGCCGACGGCTGCAGCATTTCGGCGGTTCGGAGTTCCCAGAGGCTCCAGGCCATTTGGCATCGGTGAATTTGCGCTCACTCTTTTCATGGTGGCTACGTTTCTATTCAGTGCTACGGCGATGCCGACCCTCGTGGTCGGCGGTGGTGTCAGGGGCCTGGTTGAGCCCGGAGCCACCTACGGCTACGGTACAGTTCATCCCGGTGATGCATTACTGGATTCTCTTTGCCCGCCTGTGGTTACTGCTGGTTCGTCATTGCCGCCGCCGGATGTGGCACAGTTCTTTTCTCAATCGACCTCAGCGGCTTTGCGCAATCTGATGATTTTGCCACTCCACTTTGGGATCCGCCTGACCCACTTGGGTCTGGTGGTGTCAGTGCTTGCAAATTCTCTTCTCAATTGACTTCGGATGTTTTTCTTGATTGGAATCCGTCTGCTGAACTCGGCTCTGCCGACCAGCTTTACAGTGGCTAGAGTCTGCTTGATTCAGATCCTGGAGGTGTGATTAGCCTTAGCCGCAGTGGTGGGTTGTGCCGGGACAAGTCCCCGGGCACCCAGCTAGAAGTATATATGTTTCCAGTAAAGTGCTGTTTGTTATCTGTTTAGTTAGCTCCGCTTGCCTAGCCCTATTGGCTACGGTCACAACTCCGGGTGGTGTGCTGGACTTTAGGTTCAGGGTTATTATTATGGGCTCTGATAGCCCCTAGCCTGACCCGTCTCTGATCGGAACCGTGACTCCGCTAGTAGCTAGGATGACAGTACAATAGTACTGTACTGTACTGTCAGTCATTACTTCGTATTATCCGGATTTCCGAGATGCATGATAAAAGCACTCGGCCGGACTGTTTATGGGAGCTTAGCCAGTTTGTTTTACCGAGCGGAACACCTGTTCTCGCAAAACGTGAGAACAAGGTGGGTCCGATGTGGTTGGGTGTGATCCCAAGCTAGGTTGCCCTAGACTTCCACACCTCAAGAAAGCGCGCCCCTCCTCGCCATCGGAAAACCTGCGACACAAGCTGCACAAAACGAGTATCGTGAGTCGGCACATATGCATAAACAAACTGAAAAATAAAAGCAGTCAAACACTTCCGAAATCCTTGCGCATAACACAGCAGCCACGACATCGTTCCGCCCATGAGGCGAAGCGCGAAGGACCGTTGAGAAAATTATGAGCAGTAAATGTTGGTGCGCAGCTCTTTATCCTTGAGCGAGTCAACGCCAACGGCAATCGTATCCGCGATATCGATGGAAGATAAATAGATGATTTGTTTTAATAATCCTGGAAATTAAATTCACGATGACTTAAATTAATTTACCCCGGGGAGCCAATTCGCCCCCGGCTACCATACAGGGTCAAGGGCAGTCCCTATCCTAAAAGTTCCCCCTGCTAGCACATACATGGAGAATCCGACTAATCTAACTCTATAGCAGCCGCCATGACAACCAATCCTCTCCCACTGGTCGAGACTGACTACTGCGTCAAATCGGTAACCTCCGCGCTCATAATGGTCGGCACCCCCTGCTCCCACGCCCCTCCCGTCAACCGCCACACCCTCCCCCACCCCCCTCAAGCCCACCAAAGTCTGGCGTAAGCCCATAGCAATACCAAAGCCAATGGGTGTGCTCTGAAAACCGGGGGTGAGGGTGGGACGTCCAAGAAGAGGGGGTGCTCCGGATGCATCCATGAATATGCTAGTAACGGTAACTGTCAAGAACCCATGTGCCTATGACCTCGTGCGGATTTTACTATAGTAGGTGTTTAACGGTACTAAGACTCTACAAGGATATTCAAAGCACGTTCAAAATTCGGTTTTCCGATATTGCAAGGCGTGTCAATCATTTTGAAAATGGATACGAGGCGGTGGTGTGCGGTTAGATTCGGTTGGCATGTCCGCATTCCCCATTTCCACCTGCCGTGTCAAGATACCGGTTACGTCTCCCCCCGTGTCCCCCTCCAGATTCGAGTCTAGTCGATCACAAACTCCCTCTCGCCTCTCCGACTGTCCCTCTTCCGGCTTTACCGTACGGTCCTGTCCCATCGTAGTCGGGCGCGCGCTCTTCCCGTATCTCCTCAAATCACCCGCACAGATCCCATATCGCTTATGGATACGGCTCGAGAACTCGTGTTCCCCCTCTACCATTTTTTTGTTATATTGGCACCATACACTAAAGAAAAACTCCGTGACCCACGGCCTCAATTTCCGGCCAAGCTTCTCCGCCACCCTCCTTCCGTGTTCCTTCTCCACCCATTCTCGAAGTTCTCCCGGGGTACGGCCGTACAAGAAGTCCTCCCGCCTGGCCGGGAGTAGCATCCGTCGCAATGCTTCCATAGGCAATTTAGTCACCGTATCCGGTAACACTTGTTGAATCCTTCCCAACAACTCCTCTAGTCCGGTAATTCACGATGACACGCGAGACGATGCGAGACGATATGACCGTCACGCTGGTTCAGAATTTTTTCGGGACTGAGACGGAAACCACGTTCCAGTTCCAGCGCGTATAACCCTTCCCCTCGTAAAATAGCCTCCGGTGTAATAAAGAAAAATAAAAAATCCTTAAAAAAGTGGGAAAAAAATCGCGTCCGGAGGCTCGTGGTCTCAGCCAGAGTAGGAAATAGGGGATGAATGCGCTGGCGGCAGATCGCAGCTCGCAGGCCGGCGCGACCTGCACTTGTCGACGACGTGCGGAGCTTCATTCTCTCATCCCTTCGATTATCAATGACCGATCGAAACTTTCGAAAGTCCTAGCGACGTGACACGTTCGAAGATCATGCTGTTTAATTGGTTGAAATAGAACTCATATCTCATGAAGCCCGGCGCTTTGCCTCGCGTCGGCCGCGCGACGATTTTGGATTTAGATTTGGACGTTTGTGGATAAACACCAACTATCTGAGAACTTCGTCTTCGTTGGTTTTTGCGGTGGTGACTACTTGCAGGTGGTAGCCGGGTTGTTGCAGGTTGTTAAAGCTGTCTTAAATCACGCAATGGCTGTCGTAGCAAAGACAGGGACCTCCTCCGTACGGATCTCAGGACGTTTTTGCCAACCTGCTAGGTCAAAATGTACCGCCGCTCACAAGCAGCCCGCACCTGCAGCTCATGGCGCAGCTCCCCTCAGACTGCGCGCACACTCAACGTTCATGCGTATTTCAAGCAAATCCTCAAAGCGTCGAATAACTTCCTCGCGTACAGCTACGTCTGCTACCGCCGCAGAACCTTGTGAGCTGCAGGTAACGCTCGTGAGGGTTCTCTCTAACGCAGATCCTCACAGAAGCTTCCTCTATTCGACACGGTGCCTGGACGCGCTGCGCTTCCTTTTTTGACTGACCGCACCGTGGTGGAACTTTGTCACTGAGCGCACCATTTCACCCTCTCCGAAAGGAATTACCAGGATATCGCTATCAGCTATCTAATCCGCCAAGTTTGTTGCATAGGCTCCTGCGACAGTGCTTTCCCTTGTGAATACGCTCTGCACCGTTGCCCAAAAAACCGCCTCAGCCATTTTCAACTTCCTGACCATGCCAGGACATGATGGGACAACGTTTGACAAAAGACTCAGGTATCTTTAATTCACGGAAATGTGCCTCCCGAGTCGGCTGCACCTTGCGCTAATGGCCGATCGCTTTAATTGCGGGCACCGGAGGGGACCTTTTCTGAGTCACATGGTTTGTAACCTGATCTAGCCAGGTTGTTTCGATGACAAAGTGTGTCCGCGACAAGTTAGTTTCGCTGGACTGACTGTGCAAGAGCTTCAGCGTCTCCTTCCTCTTCGAACGAACTCTGCAGAGTTCGCTTGTGGGAACTCTGCTTGTTTCCCCCAGAGTCGCACCTCAACTCGTGCGACTTAGAGAACACGCCCTTGAATTCGGGCGAAAGCGGTCCTGATGTGGCACCTCATTTCGTGTCACAATGAGAACACCTCGATTCAGATGTCAACAGCTCTGACGTTACAACTTGAAACCCGTACCGACACGTGAGTTCTGCGCAGGGGGCTGATTTATGTCGGGACAGTGGCACATTCACAATCCGCGCATGGCTCTGTATTTCAGTCCTTTATTTATCTATGCGACTGGTTGTCAACTGCCCGCCTTTTTATTTTGTGGCATGCCCAGTATGTTCAAAAGTTGGTGCTTCCTGCCCCTTTTGAAAATCGTGTGACGGTGCATTCGCCTCTTCACCCGAAGTCGGCGCTGACGAGACTGCGCGGGAACTGGTGGCCACCTCCAGAATGGGCGCGGCAGCCGTCCCTCTTTTTGCCAGCACGGGAATGAACAACACTCTGCCTCTTATCACAAGCGCCGTCGCCAGGTGTGCATTCAGCCAACCCTTGAGTTTTGAACTCTTGTCTCTGACGCGGCCCGGCGGCCTTCGAGGCTACTTTTTCCGTTTGTTTGTCAGCTCCGAGCGCGCTCATGGGCCTAACTCCCTTCAGCGGTGTCTCTTTTTTCTTTTATTTCCAGCGGCATGGTCGTGTGCTAGGTAGGTCGAGGGAGGGTCCAACGGCAGCGAGGGAGGCTGCAGGGAGGGGAGCACGCGTGAGATCAAAACGGCAAGGGGTTAGGCGGCAGGGAGGGGAAGTCTCTTATGGGCGCACCTGTAACCATGAACTGCACTGCATTCGCCGAGCTGCAACGACGCGCAAGTGGACTGCAACAAGGAGGGCCTCTGGAGCCTGACTGCGTACTGAAACTGCGGTGTCTTTTTAGTGCTGTCGCGCCCTAGGACCCCTGTTCCTTGTTGCGCTCGCTGTCTTGTGACGGACCTGCTGCGGGAGAGCCTGACAAGGCCACGTGGCTAGTTGGGCTCAGTTGCGAAGAGAGGCTGTCGAATGCCGCAAAGAGGGGAACCAATAGGGAGGTGAGTCTATGTTGTGTGGCTTGCAGCTTTATTCGTCTCTACCTGCTGCTGCTGTTTGTGAGAGTGCTGCTGACGTGGTTCCCCAACGTCAACTGGATGGTGCGCCCCTTCAGCGAACGCCCGGGTATTCCGCCGCAAAGTGTACGCTTTAGAGCCCTGGCAAGCGCATGACTACCCTTTTACTTTTGCGCCCATCGCATCGTCGCAACGTGATCCCACCGCTTGGTTATGTTGCAGACCCATCGCACCCACGGTGGTGGTGTCGGGCTTTGAACGAAGGAGCGCCGTTTCCACCCAAGGTGGCCTGCGCTGCCTGCGCTGCCTGAGCTGCTCGCAGACCGATGTTCCGCGCTGGCTGTCTCCGCGCTTTCGACGAGTACCGCCTCCTCGTGGCTTCCAGAAAGAGAGGCCTTCAAGGCGCCAAGAAATATGCCGCGAAAGTGCTCGCTGCCGATGCCGTGTTGCTTGGATTTGAGAGTCGCTGCCGATGCCGTGATGCTTGAATTTGAGAGTCGCTGCCGATGCCGTGATGCTTGAATTTGAGAGTTAGAGACTGAAGGTCCGTGGGGGTGCTTTCTGGCGTGGGAGCAGGGACAACCGTGGATCACTCTTCGCCAAGTCACAGATCCCTACCTGAACCTGTTCCGCAACTTGATCCCTCCCATCATGGGCCAAATCGACTTCACACCCATTCTGGGCTTCCTTGTGCTGCAGTTCCTTGCCCAGGTTAGAGCACTTACAGCCTTTGTCGTTTGTTTTGCCTTTGACTAGAAATCTTGTGTGTGCACTACAACTGCGAAATGCAAAAGTCGACGGGTGTTCATATGGCAGGTGTGTTGGCGGTATCCGATAGTGTGTGATATTTGTCTGATTTTTTTGTGACCTGGCCATAAAAAGCTCCTCTTGACACTCCTCATTCGATTCTCTCACTAATTAGCTGACAAGGTCTTTCACTTGTACCCTCCAGGTTTTGGGTACCGATGACATCTACTCTACTTTCTAAATATGGATAATGCTTGGGCATCAACAAGTATGCTGACGCCACCAGCGGCGCCATCCCGACTTGTAGATTAACTTGAGCCTGGTCAGAGAATGGGCAGATTTCACTGGTATATTTATTATATTGTAGGGCTGCTAGAGCCCGATGGAAACAAGTATATCCCACAGAAATAGTAAACACAGCACATTGCGCGGAATTGTTATAAAGAGAGAACAGAACAAATCGCTCAACTTGGAAGTTTATTCCCACTCATAATTTCAATGTATCTTCAATGTAGGACACGCTGAATGCTTGCTTGTCAAAACATGTTATTTGCATGGTCAAGTCCTCTTTTGCAAATGTGTGTTTATTATGGATCGGTGAGAACGCCACTTACCTCAATTTTGCAGATCACAGTGCCTCGTTATTCACACAACATATGTGTGCTGGCAGCAACAAATGCTTGCATTTAATGCCGTCACTGCTTTTGCTGATGTTCTCTGATATTTGAAACCCGACCCCATGATCAGAGGGCGCATAACAAATTTACAAGATGATTACTGTTATGAGCGACGCATTGCAATGTTCGCTCGCACACCTATCAGTTCTCCATGCACGCCCTACCACATTGATGCAGCAAGTGGCGGAGTGTGTGACAAGCGCATGTACGGTGATTATCATAACGGTGCCAAAACAATCCCAAACCGATCGAGGTGAACGATATGGATAGTTGTTCGACCGAGGCAAATACGTAAAATCAAGGTCCAAGCCAAAATTCGATGTGGTAAACCGAACAGCAAAGGTGAGATGAAAGTATGTACACTTATACGAACAATGAGTGGAAAGAGTGCACAGGCGGGGGGCATGCAGTACACTTGGCATACACGCCGGACGTCGGATAGAACTTTCTTCAATTGTCGAGTTCCGGGGAAAGGCCTTGATCTCAGCTTTCGACAACTGTTCTACACCTGTTCGCGCGAAGGTGTTGAAGTGTACAGCTGCCGCCCCCAGCACCACCAGCCGTGCAAAGGAGGGGATTAACGACGCGCCACCGCTGACTACATCGCCACGCTCGTCGCGCCCGGCGGACACTCAGTCGGTGGTGTCTAAAGATGCAGTTATGCACCTGATGCTTTGGACACCACTTTGACACCGTTCCCAACTTCAACAGAGGATTCGCAATCGACGGCTCTGTCATTTTCTGTGGCGAATGAATTTCCACATCGCCAACCTCTTCAATCTGGACGGCTTGACAGTGTTCCCGGGTCCATCGTTGACACTTTGTACGGTGTGTGGTTGATTATGTTTCGGCAGCCGTGCCTGCCTAGATTCGATTCGCCTTATTTTCAGATATCTAGATGTGATCAGGAGCCCCAAAGTGGGCTGTGCTTTAATAAATTTTGTTTCTAGGCTATCACAATTGCACGCGCGGTACACGGTAGGTATCAAAGCCTGCACTGCCTGACGCGAGACAGCCCTGCCATTGTTGGATAGGCCTCCCTGGCCCCCAAACTTTTCCACCGAAGCTGAATAGTTGTTTGTTAAGCTGTTTAGGCCACATACAGTAGTTTCGGTCACCACACTAGGTGGTGTGCTGGAAGCGACGCCGTGACCCCCAACACTGAATAAACTGTCACCTGTCACTTTCCTATAGCGGTGTCCCGTAGTCCGAAACCTAGAACCCGAATACTTAACGGGTATCACATTATCTATGACAACAGTCTGAGTTTCAACGTTCTGAGAGCAAACCCGTTTCTAGGGTTCACTCAATATTGGTATGCACAACTATATATCTAACATTCTTTTCGATAGGTCCTGATCGGTTATCGATCACTATTTGATAGCTCGATAACCGTTTCGTGAGCAATCGATAACAATATTTCGATTCATCGATAGTATCGAAACTGCTGACGTTTCGATACCGCACCGCTTGGCCCAGGCTGGCCTCCCTCATCGATGTTTATTCCGTTTGCAGTTTGTTGATACGCTGGGCCTTGGGCATAAAATAGTTATACGCCTCGGAGCGTTTCGCCACCTCGAATCATATGTCTCGGCCCTCCGGGATATATTCGAGGTGGCAACAACCCCTCGGCATACAACCTAGTACTTGTTCTACAAATCTTTGCTGTATCTCACCATCACGATGAAGCAGTATGCCACGATCGACAATGAGACAGTGGTCGAGCCACAGCCGTGACATGTCACGCCAAGACTCCTGATGTGGAAAAAGTGTTCAATTTTGAATTATCGACCTACAATTCCAAACAGGATTTTTTTTTGGGGGTAGAATGTCCTTCCACATTTTGAATAAAACTTTGAAGAGGAGAAAATACTGGAAGGGGCCAATCCGCGTTTCATATAGCCATTAGACGATACAAGGGTGTACTGATCACTTTAGTTCAACTGCTCAATGTACTATTACGAAAACTAATGGAGAGCCTGAAATATGTATGTAATATATATATATCCAGGTTGGACTCCAAAAACAGTCGGACACTCGCAGATACACACGAAGACTAAGATGAGATAATGAAATAACTTACGTGTTTTATTATCGAGGAGAACTGCAAGATGGTGATTGCTGACGTGGCACCTCAGGGCGAGGGGTGACAGAAGAGGATCCAATATCCCCCCCCAGTGTGGGGGTTGAAATTGGTATCCCCATGACACCACCTCATCCCGAAGGTGTGAGGTGCCACAACAGCATCCCAACCCATAAGCAAAGCAAATCCTAATTGAACACACCTACAGGATTCAAGGGGTCTTTTGCAACCCAGCTAGTACGGCTCCGCCTGCGCTAATCCAGTAATGCGTGCTCTAGGGGCTTATGCCCATGCGTGTGCCGCGGGGATCAACTACTCCCACGGGGTAGGCTGCTAATTTTCACGAGCAGGCTGCAGGTGGCGGCGGTGTCCTCGATGACAAAAGAGGTCAAGCACCACTCAAAAGGAGAAACGGCCATCCAATGCCCTCGCGAGGCCAAAGCTGGAAGCGGCCTAGCACCACCGAAGAGGATGCGTCGGTGTGGGGAGGGCGAGAAGGCCGAAGGCGAAAAATGCGGGGAGTGCGCGCGATGAACTGTCTGCACTCTGCAAAAGCGATGATCGGGAGGGACCGAGGCAGTTGTGAGCAACGTCGATAGCACCACCAGATGCCACCAGATGCGGAAAGCCACGAGATACTCCGGGCGAAAGCGGAAAATGCGGATAGGCGAGACCGTCGGAGTCAAGGCACTTGTTCTCGCTGATGTCGAAATCGTCGGAGTCGTGCTTGGTGTCTGGTGCGTAAGCACCACCAGACACCACCAGACCAAGGCCAATGGTAGAATGTTGTCGATGTAGTCGAAGAGATACCAACGCTGAACGCACACCGGCCATACGCGCACGCTGGCGCGCAGTGGACATGGCCGCTGACCGCCAAGGCTAGGTATCAGTTGGACTAATATTCTGATATATTGATATATCAGAATATTGGCATCAATCAATGCATTTTTTTACGATACCAGAATATCATTATCGATTGATTGCAATTCAGATCAATCGGAATCAATTGATTTCATTTGCGCAATATCAGTATTTATTGATCGATTTTGCGGATTATCGATATCAATCAATGGTCGTGGAACGAACATATCAGAATCGGACGCACTGGGGGGCAGGGGGAAGGGGCATGTCGTGTTGGGTCTTGCAGCATATCGATCCGAGAGTGGCACCTACGACGTTCTTGGTTGGATGGGCACGAATTGAGCATCGGCGTTGTCGTCTTCGTACATACTTACAATCCTTTATCTAAGTATCTATTATCGGCTTGGATTCCAGCCTTTTAGCTGGGTTGCGAACTATTGAACATTGTAATATTTGCATACACGCACAAATGTATACACCGACCATGGGCAAGGCCAGAGGTGTTTGTGCATTCCTCGTAAAGGGAATGACGTCCAATTGGTCGCAAAGGAGCGGGACCGATCAAACGAACTCAACTTCACCTGTACGATGCAGCTGGTAGTGACGAGAACGAGTATTTTGTACGTTAGATCAAAGGTCAGCGGAAGCACTATGGAAGTCAGCAATATTTGCTAAGTTCGGAGGGACGACTCTCAGCCGGGATGTACCAGGCACACTCCTGATAACTTAAACATATTTCTTTTCTTTATTTTCTTCTTCTTTATTTTCTTTCTTTCTTTCTTTCTTTCTTTTTATTCTTTTTATCTTATTTGCCGTTTTTGGTTGTGTAACATTAACTTCACAGTCTTATATATTCCACTGTTTTATTTCATGACAAACTCTGGCTTCTAGCCTAGAATTACAATCACTTGTCCGATTTAATGTCTGGTCTGAAACCTAATACATCTATATCCTTATGTATAGTCTTGGCATTCAGCCTAATACTGACATGTAAAACTTACCCTTAATTTCTCTTGATCAACACTAACTGAGGTTCACTTTTCCCAAGCTTCCCCTTTCAACATGTTGCTCTTTAACTCACTAGCAGGATTCCTAGATTGACATCTATCATCGGCCAATTACCAGCAGCCCATGCCTGATTATGTTACTCCTCCACCAATCATCAGGCAGATCATGATACTTGTATTGCCATTGCAGATATTCTCCTGCATACGCCTCGGGGCATACCCATGGGGCATACGCCTCGGGGCATACCCATGGGGCATACGCCTCGGGACATACCCATGGGGCATACGCCTCGGGGCATACGCCTGGGGCATACGCCTCGGGGCATACCCATGGGGCATACGCCTCGGGACATACCCATGGGGCATACGCCTCGGGGCATACCCATGGGGCATACGCCTCGGGGCATACCCATGGGGCATACGCCTCGGGGCATACCCATGGGGCATACGCCTCGGGGCATACCCA
Organism: Cymbomonas tetramitiformis; assembly: GCA_001247695.2. Lineage (NCBI taxonomy): Eukaryota > Viridiplantae > Chlorophyta > Pyramimonadophyceae > Pyramimonadales > Pyramimonadaceae > Cymbomonas > Cymbomonas tetramitiformis. Next base: position 29 of record LGRX02009878.1, on the reverse strand, counting down.
TGGGGCATACGCCTGGGGGCATAGCCCTG